>NHNV01000035.1:0-292156 GCA_002785995.1 Mycosphaerelloides madeirae
AGTCACCACGAATATGGTACAACCTGCTGTCAACGTTCTTGAAGCAACAGGGCTACGAGCCCCTTGACGCCGATATCAGCGTGTTCTGCAAAGGCTCCACTTTCATTGCAGTCTATGTCGACGACCTCCTCATCACTGGTCCTGACATGCTGGAAATCAACGCTCTGAAGAAAGCGCTAACCGAACGCTTCACGATGACTGATCTCGGGGAATGCCAGCACTACCTTGGCATCCGCATCCGCAGAGACCGTGTTAACCGGACAATGCACCTCAGCCAAAGGGGGTACCTTGAGAAGGTTATAAGAAGACACGGCCTCTGGGACAGCAATTCAACGGTACTGCCAATGCAGGCCGGAAACAAACTTTGCAAGGCAGACGACGGATACCAATCCTCTGAGACCTTTAAGAAGCAGTACCAACGAGCTGTCGGCAGCCTGATGTATGCAATGCTCGGCACGAGACCAGACATCGCCTATGCAGTGTCATGTGTCAGTCGTTATGCATCTAATCCGAATGAGACTCACTGGAAAGCGGTGAAGCAGATCCTTCGGTACCTTCGAGGGACTATCGACTTTGAACTCATGTTCACAGGCAATCTTACTCCACTAGCTGGCATGACAGACGCTGATTATGGAGGAGATACTGACACAAAGCGGTCGACTTCAGGTTATGTATTCGACATCGGAAGCGGCGTTGTTAGTTGGTGTTCGAAACTCCAACCAACCGTTGCACTATCCACCTGTGAAGCCGAATACGTAGGTCAATCACAAGCCGCAAAGGAAGCAGTATGGTTACGACTATTACTAAAGAATCTCGGCCACGAACAACTCCAGTCAACGATCATCTACAGCGACAACCAAGGGGCAATTGCATCCGCCAAGAACCCTCAGTTCCACGGACGAATGAAGCATATTGATGTACAACACCACTACGTTCGCGAACGAGTCGCTTCAGGGGAAATCGACCTTCAGTTCACCCCGACCGACAAGATGGTGGCGGACGGTCTGACTAAACCGCTGAACAAAGAGTTATTCACTCGCTTCAGGACAGCAATTGGTCTCGTTAACAGCCAGAAGCTGGAGGCAGGAGGAAAAGGGAAACGCATGTGAAAGCACAAATTAGACCTACCCATCAAACCACGCCAAGGCTGGTCCAATGGGTGGGGCATGAAGGGAAAGGAAGGAGACATCGACTGCAGAGCAAGGGGGGATGTTGAAGGAAGTGCTCTGAGCCGGCTATTAGCCGTGGGCATTGGCATTATCTCACATTGTGCACTTTGTAACTTAGTCTCCTCCAATAAACTCATTCATGAAGACAACACGTAGGAGCCGCCTCCGTGGGCGGCACTCGCAAGGATTGGTACCAGATTCAATTTGCCAAATATGGCAAAACTTTTGAGACGAATGTATGGCGGAGGCGGATCTTCCAGACCTGCGATCCTGTTAACGCTCAGGCATTGCTGACAGCGTCAACTGCGGACGTCGGTGCAGGCCCTTCGCGAGCTGGACTAGTTTCTTGGCTTGGGCCTGGAGCGTTCACCGTGGATGGTGAAGTGTGGAAAAAGTCGCGGGACCTGCTGAAGCCTGTGTTCAAAAAGACTGCCGTGTCGGATCTGAGTCGTTTGAATAGACATCTGGCCCGATTGCTTGATGAGGTGGAGCGAGAGGGCTGTGATGTTGATTTGCAGGACCACTTCGTACGAATGGCAAGTCGAGTCATGTATCAGTAGAACATTCAGGGTGGAATACAGTTGAGCTAACGAGTTGCATAGTTCCTTGATTTTTTCATGGACCTGTTGATTGGCGAGGATGTCAATACAGTGAGCAATGATTTCACCAAAGTCGACGCTCACTCCTTCATCAAGGCCTGCGATGAGTCCCAGCTCCAACTTGTGCGCTCGGCACAGCCATGGCTGGTTCGTTGGTGGAAAGGATGGACGGACTCTGAGACTAAGCCACTTGAAGCCACTCACGCCTTTATTGACCGGTACGTTGACTCCGCGGTGCAAGACTTCGAGACCTCAGAAGGTGGCTCCATTGCGCGCTCGCCAGCCTTTCTGGATGAACTCATCCGCGAAGCTGGGAGTAAGGACAAGGTGTTCCTGCGACATCAAATGCTTAACGTATTCATGCCGGGAAGGGACTCGGTAGCAATCATGATTAGCCACGTCATGTTCCACCTCGCACGACATCCGAGAGTATACCAGAAATTGCGAGCAGAAGTGATTGCTAGCGGCTTTGAGCGCAAGCAGATGTCGTACGATGCCATCAAGAATCTCAAGTATACCAACGCTGTGGTAAACGAGGCGCTTCGAATCGGAGGTCCACCAAATGGACAAACAGTCCGGGACGTGCTGTCCGACATCGTACTCCCTCGAGGCGGCGGCGTGGACGGCGATCAGCCGATTTTGATACCCAAAGGATCTATTGTATACGTGCAGATACAAACGGTTCATCACGACGAGGCAGCTTGAGGGCCGGATCCGGAAATGTTTCGGCCAGAGCGATGGATAGAGTCGTCGAAGGCACAACAGCGCCTAGCCTTCGAGTGGATGCCTTTCGGAGGCGGAAGGCGGATTTGCCCGGCTATGGCATTGGTGATGGGCGAATTGGCGTATATGACAGCGTCATTCGCGGTGCGATATCGCGAGATACAGAATCGGGACCCCGAAGAGAGGTTGTTCGAGAAGGGCACTGTGGTGATGAAGATCCGAAATGGGGTACAGGTGAGATTGGTGAAGTGAATGTTCGTAATGAAAGTTGTTCAGCAAAGAAGAACAGGAGGCAGGCTCGACCGAGGAAACTTTACCCCTGAGACATAAGTAGATAAGACTAGCAGTATCAATACCGCTTACTGATTGCTCGATATCACCTCGCATCTTCCTCGGATCGCCGCCACTACTCTATCGGCTTGTGAAAAGCTTGTTCTTTCCCCAAATTTCTCCGTGGCGCCAGTCCAGACGGACTGCAGCTATCTTTAGTTTTTCGTCCTATACTTTATCGTATTGTGGCCGCTCCACTATGGTAAGGTGACGATGGCAACCAGACCAGAATGCACCGCCCGCTGCTGCAAGTTGCCTGAGAGTCAATAGTTCCAGATCTTGTCGGCTACAACTTCGCACCGCTGGCCGGCCCATACATAAGGTGAACAGATGTGCTTCATCTCTCATTTTCTTCCTCACCAGCTGCAATCATGAGTGTCATTCTGCTATCGTTTCTTGCCGGCGCAGTCTCTGCCACTCCAGCTGCCAGCGTTGCTCAGGCTCCAGCGATTCCAATCTCCTACAGTTACGGCGGCTACCCGAGAATCCAGGCCGACATCGACTGGGGAACATCAGCAGGCCAAGACATCGCGACCATCTTCGACACCGGCTCTTCATCATACTGGGTATACGGACCTAATGCAACCATTAATGATGGTTCTCAATATCATTTTACCCAAGGTCTATGCAACAAGTCCGTGAAGAACTTCTACAACTGGCCTGCCTCTTCCACTCACACAAGGCCCATTCCCATTCCCAATGGCGGATACTCCTATTCGTACGGAGGGAATGGCAAGATCATCTCTGCCCATTTCGTCATCAATGACACCATGTCCTTTGGATACTCTGTATGGCCTGCATTGACGAACAACCAGGTGGCTTTGGCCAACTTCACAGTGGTCACTGAGCTCGATGATGGCTGCAAGAGACCGGAGTCAGACTTTGACCACGCTATCCTTGGTCTTGCTCTGCTGAGCCCTGGCCTTACGTTCCCACCTTCGTTCCGACAAAACCTCCTGAACCAAGGCAAGACCAAGTCTTCATCCTTCAGCATGTGGTTCGACAAGGCACCTACAAACGTCAAGGGGAAGTTCGTAGGAACTTCTATATTCGGTGCTGTCCCCGGCAAGTCCAAGTACACCGGGGAACTGGTGCGAGTATCACTCGATCCCCCTGTTGGCGGTTATGTTGGATACTATGTCGCTCTGCCGAAGCTCACAGCCACCAACATCCACAAGCCTGGCAAGCCACAAAGCATTGGTGTCATTGATAAGTCTGTCAAGCAGTGCCTCCTTGACTCTGGTACCGGAGACGTCAGGATCCCATTCAGTCAAGACCAGCTCAACAATGTCACCGGTCTGATTCAATTGCAAAGTCCATATGTTGTGGCTTACAACGGAACCTGCGATTCCATCCCAGCTTCGGCTACTTTGAACTTCACTTTCGTTGGATCGACCAAGGGAAAGACGGTGACGATTGCAGTGCCCATCAGAAACCTCGCTCGTGGCGAGGACGACGAAATTCCACAGTTCGATACGAGCAAGTATTGCGGTCTGAGCTTCTCAGCAGACGAGTATGGCGACTGTGTCTTTGGCGCTCCGTTTTTCACGTCTGCTTTTGTAGTCTTCAACGACGATAAGAACCAGACTGCGCTAGCGCAAGGTGGTGTATCAACTGGTTCGTTGGACGGATTCAAGGGACTGGGTCCGGTGACGACAATTCTGCCGGGACAAGATATCCCGGGATCTGTATAAACATGATAACCCATGATCGGGAATCGTGTCTACAATCAATGTATATCGAGAGCGTAAAAAAGTATTTAATGCTGTTACGGATGCTCCCAAAACTTAATATGAGCACCAATTATATCGTTCGAGCATAAAAGGATCGAAATACTGGTTCTGAGACCGTTTCATTTATCATCTAGACCTATTCATGGGGCTGTTGTCTGCCAGGCTCTGATAGGCTCACCACCGAGAGTGTGCCTGTTCGTGGTAATCATCCTCAAGTGATTCCCCGGAGCTGGTACATGCACGAGATCTTGTCAGATAAGTAGATTTCTCATCACCACTACCATCCTCCAGCTCGCTCTTCCGAGATCCGCCTTTCGAAGGTCCCAGACTGATACGAGAGATGCGCGCAATCAGCAACCGGAACGGATTCTTCTTCGCTCCTTTGAAAAGCCCCACAACCGCAGGCAAATTACTGACGAAGCACCCAACACCAATTTCCATATAGCTCCACCAGATTATCGTACTCGTACCGGATATGTCGTATGTCGCGGTCAGTGTGGCGGTGTCCAGAGGAACGTACGACATATTCCTTACGAGCAGGATCATTCTCGTCATTCCAGCTGCTATGGAGAATATTCCCAGCGCGAAGACCAAGAGGACCAGGAATTTGCGGCGCCGAGACATTTGAAGATCGGAGACTGGTTTGATCGGAATGATGAGGATGAAAATGTCGATGATGACGTCGGCAATGGGCATGCCCATGGAGATCTGCTTGATTCGCTCGACTCCACAATTATGGGCGAAAGAAGCGGCGTCGGAGACCCAGAAGGCCTTAGAGGAATATGAGTGGGAGGGAGAAGGAGGGGCGAGCAGCTGTTGACTTACGGTGAAGTGAGGGGCGCATTGGAAGAGGATGGCGAAGGTGAAGGCTATCATCCAGCATAATATGATGACTATGGCTGTCCAGTTAATGATGGCGAAAGTGTTGCCGCGGAAAATTCGCCGGTAGAGGAGGCAGATAGTCAATCGGATGAGACCAATTGCTACTACAGTGGCGGGAAAAAATCCGTAGCGCAGCTGAGTAGAGTTTCAATCAGTTGAAATACAGGTTGAGTGCGAAGAGAGTTCTCACCGTTGCGAGAACACTAGGATTGTATGTTTCCACGGTGTGAACATTGAGCACTCGCCATCCGATAGCGTGTGTAGCCACGCCTATATAGCGTTAGCTTCATAGCGTTGTTGAAAGCACCGGCGGTGATAGAGATATACCATAGATCAGAATCGGAGCAATTCCACAGGTGAAGATCAGGGCAGCCACAGCCATCCAGTCGTCAAGTCCATATCCTGCTTTCATTCGCCGCCGCGAAAGGAAGCGCAGAATAACGGAAGTGATGCAGAGTACCGGAAAGATGATCGCGAGAGCGTAAAAGCTGTACACGTTAATGTAGTACATTGCTGAGTACGTTCCAGAACAGATTCGAAACTGCAAATTAACAAAACAACAGGGCCTAAAGTCACAGCAGCAGCAGGCATGCTCTTTTTACATGACTTGCTCGGGTGGTACAGAAGCTGAGAATGCTGCGGTTAAGTTCAGCCCCGGAAACGAAGATCAGGATTCAAGTGGAGTTGCTCGGCATGGCCGCTAAAACTCATGCCACATATATACTTGAAATGAGTGGGGAATCTTCCGGTGAGAGGCTCCAAAAACATATAGGCGAGATGGCGAAGGTTGATGTATCTTGCAGAATATGAAAGTGAGGTCGAGAAAGGGGCGACCGCGTGGGTAGTACTTATCGTATGGCGTAGTGTGTTCTATTTCTGTCTTTGCTCCACCTTCTTCCACCCCACCTTCATCACACAACAACATCCATCACGCAGCCATTCTGCCTCGTCTCCCAGATTGGCACCGATCAAGGCTGCCATGTCTTCATTCTAAAAATTCTTACTACCCTGAGAACTCCATCTGTGACGTAATCGCTCAGCCAACGCGACAGCACGGAAACCGAACCGCCTGCACGAGAAGAACCTGAATCAATTGGCTGAGTGCTGTGCGGACTTTTGCTCTCGTTACTTCGTGATCTAATATACAATATGCACGCTGGAACGACAATGCTGGTGTGGATTCTCTCAGACTCGGAAAGACAAAAAAAATATTCTTCCGCCCGAACACCGCCTCGCTCATGCCGGCGAGTGCTTTTCTTCCTCCGAGCCCGCCGTGGAGGTAGAGTACGAGGTAAGCTTTGGCTCCTTGTACGTCTGGACCTTGCTGCTGCCGTTGGGAATGAAGAACCGCTGGTCGATGCGCGTCAACAATAGCCAGTATATGATGATGATTTCGATGGCGAAGTAGAAGACGTAAAACGGTGCCTTGGCATCGTACCACGCTGGGTCGCTGGCTGGCCGTTCTGGCTCCCACGTCGCACCCGCCTTGAATCCGGCGCCCGTCATACAGAGAAGGACTGATGGCAGCAGGACGAAGGTCTTGCTCTTGAGACTTCCCACACCGAAGTGCTCCTCGGCTGCGTTCTTTGGCAGTCCCCAGGCCAGGGCGAGCCAGAAACACGGCATGCAGGTGAACACCAAGAGGTACGTCAAGGAGGCGAGCTCGATATCTCTGCACTTCGTTCTCAGGCTCTCATCGAGGGTATAGAACGAGATCGTGATGAAGGTGATGAGGAGAATAATCGACAGTGCGGTGCACGCGTAAGACGCATAAAACAGGATCCGCACCGGCTTCATCCATCCAATAGCCGGCTGTCTGGCACGCAATATCCTTTGCGTCAGGATCAAGTTGACGATGTAGACAATGACGATTCCGACGTTGACGAAGATCTGGGCTGCCAGCGCCAGGGAGACGTTGTTGTTCTGTGTCGACCAGGCCATCCGGAGTGCGCAGGTAACGATTCGTGCCATACAAAATCCGAACAGCGCGGCGCTGATGATAAACTTGTGTTGTTTGCGGAGGTTGATTTGGAAGGTGGCCATATGGCCGGCCGCCGCCAAGGCATAGATAACCACGAAGACGGAGAGGATAGGGATATCGGGGATGACTGAGGGGACACCGCCTATATCTGCGGTCGTGGGCGCGTAGGGAGGCTGCGAGGATTGTAAGTAAGCTTGCTTAATCGCATGGTGATTGTGGACTTACGCCTGACGATGACATGATGCTGATTATTCGAAGTGAAAGGCGGTGCCGAAGAAGAGAAAGGTCGATGGCGAGGCCAGAAGAGGCACTTGTAAGAGTATACTGTCGATAGTGACAGGCGCTGCAGTCGATATACACCGGTACTTTTGTGACGGAACACATGGGCTGGCAGGTCACTTTGTTCTTATGCACTGATGCTTTGATTGTTCGGAGGCAGATGACGGTACTCAGACATTAGTGTCAGGGTTTCGGTCGTAGGAGGAGGCCCGTTTGAAGATGCTAGATCTCAATGGTTGGTGGTGAAGGTTTGGGAGTGAGGGTCTCCGTTGGTCTCTCGGACGAAGTCGTTGGGCCGACAGACGGACATCGTCACACAATCACACCGGGCTAGGTTTATCAGTACTCCAGTGCATTTAGATACAAGTACGGTCCCCGCGAGAACGACATGTAGTCCTTTTAATGTGAGTGTCTGTAGTTTCACTTTTCGTTCGAAGTGTTGAACATTCTTCGCCTACAAAAACTTGGAGCATCGAAGACATCTCCAATACCTCATCGATATTGGCTTGGAGATCTGTTCGTCACCAAATCGGCCTGTGGAAAGCAACTCCCAAGCTATAAAGATAGGCGGCGATTGCGTTTCGTCAAACAAATCCTCCGATTGCATGACGGTGTCTAGATCTCCCACGTGGAACGGCATGCGATCTTTCTGTTCTGGCGGGGATCGGGTCCCGCTTTCCTCCAAAGTCGATCGGTATTGCCACATTCAGCTTAGTGCAAAGCGGAAGTCGGAGAACAAACGGACGAAAGATGCAGGGTCTCAGGGCTGCCGTTGTTAATATTACACGGCGGTCAGTCAATATTTCATGTGATGTAGTTTTAAGGCACCTAAGGCAGACGTCGGACGAGATGAGGCTGGGAAGGTCAGCGTTATCCGCTTCTCTTTCCTTCGGCCAACGGACAAAAAACATCGCACTCCTGCACCCTTGATACTCGACTCTCTTCGTCCGTTGCTCCTGCTGCAATCGGCATCGTTCCGTCGTTGTTACCACCGTGCACATGCAGGCCCTCCACCAGCAACATGCCGCGTCCTTACCCCCTCCCCCCATTCCGGGCGATGGAGAAACGGTGAAGCGCATCCGCAAGGGCACGAAGAGCTGCGTGGAGTGTTGGTAGCCCCCATCACATCCCCACTTCATCTCGCTGATCTTCTGTATGTAGGCCGCCATCGCAAGATCCGCTGTGTCTGGCACTCGCCAAGCGATGCCGTCTGTGCGGGCTGCCAAACCCGCGGTCGCGAATGCGTGCCTCAGCTCTACCGGCGGACCAAGAACACGCCTAAGCTGTCTGCCAAAGAGCGTATCAGTCGTCTCGAGCAGCAGATAGCCAATCTCACAAAAGAAGACGCCAATCGCCCTGGTTCGAGTGATATGTCGCCTCATCATGATGATGCTTATGACGACGAAGAAGTCTCCAGTGAGGACGACGATATCGATAACCATTTTTCCACCGATGGGCCAACGCCGGAGGGACCGGTACATTTGCAGTTTCTTTTTGATAGTCGACGGGTGAGCCAAGCGGATGAGGAGAATGAGACGTCGCTCAGCCAGGCGAGGTGCTCGAAGAGGTATTTGGATCATGCTAGGGCGAAGCTGCAGAAGTTGATGCCTTCGAGGTGAGGTTGAATGAGATCTTGCGATGTTGAAGTGACTGACACACGTCTTCAGAGAGGATGCTTTGGCTGTTGCGAACTACACAACACCTTGGTATGTCTGCATCGGACCACCTTCGAACATCTCCTGTACTTCACAACCTGACGCAATATAGGATGGCTATATACCTAGCTCTCTTCCCATCGACCAGCTCAATCGTGAACCCAGACGACATGATGTCCCAGTACGATACTTGTTTGCATGACGACGCACATCCCATCAACGTCGCCATGCTACTCATGGTATTCACCGTTACAGCATTGCAAGTGCCCGATGGATCGATGGATACAATTGCAGGGAAGGAAAAACTCAATTTTGCCCGGGGAGTCACCCATACCGTTGAGACCACGATTGTCTCCCATACTGGCCTTGCTATTACGGTAGAGGGTATCGAAGTCACTGTCATGTTTCTGCGACTGTAAGATATCATGTTCTCCTCCATCGCAAATGAGACGATACTAATGACCATTCAGAAAACTGAGTCTGGGAAGCGTGCGAAGTCTCTGGCTTTCTCTCCGGCGCACCATCGCCCTCGCCGAGCTTGTAGGTCTCCCCAGAGCGTGGTACCTCAAAGACAAAGCGGAATCAAATCAAGTATTCTCGCCGGCTTCAAACACCTCCAGTGCGAGAGATCGTATGACGCAAAAAGCAGCTCTGTGGCAGGCCATTTGCGCTACCGACCGACTGGCAAGCCTCATGTTCAATCTGCCACCAGCGACGAGTATGCACAAATTCCCACAGAAGCAAATTGTGTCTCCGGACGGCGAGATTCTCACCCGAGAGTACATGTTCGAGCTTGCCACGGTGGCTTTATCTGTACAAGAGTTAGACGAAGGGTATGCTTTGGGACAATCTCATGACGACGTTTACGAGAGAGTGCTGTCAAAAGACCGCCACCTTCGATCGATGAAGAAATCTCTGCCGCCGGTATGTCGCTCCTATGTCCACGAGTATCGAAAGTCGAGCTGATAAGACAGGATTGGTGGACGGATTACCACACACAATTCTCGGCCGAACATCTCACCCGCTTCTGGCATCACTACCTTACCTTGCGTGTTCATCTCCCATGGGCTCTGAAAGAAGACGGCGACCAATACGCATACAGTCGATTGAGCTGCACTGAAGCAGCGGAAAATGCGTGTCGCCGATATTGCCAGATCAGAACCGCGATGCCTGCAAATTTCTTCATTTGCCGGATCATGGACATGCAAGTATTCACAGCCGCGGTATACCTCATCCTCTCAGGCATCAAAAAGCGACAGCACGGAGAGGTGATAGCGCAACAGCAGCAAATGCATCTGGACTTGGTGCGCCAGATCTTAGAGACGTGGAAACTATTCTCCGATGGTCTGACAGCGCCTTTTCTGAAAGAGGCAGCGAATGCTATCTCATCCCTTCTCAACATCTTACAGGACCCGACATCGACAGCAACAGGTCTGAATCTATCTTTACGGATTCCGTTACTAGGGAAAGTCCGCTTCGGGCGCCAGGAACCACGAGACCAAAAATTGCGACAGGAGAACCTGGCGCAAATACCAGGACCACAACCCGCCACGACTTTGATGGCAGATATGGCACAGGACGGAAGCATTCAGATGGCAAATACGGGACTCGCGTACTCACAGATGGGTACTCAGCCTCCTCAGTTCAATGCTGCCATGGCCAATACTATGCCCTGGCTTATGCAGCTTGATATGAATTCGTCATCGCTCCAGGATCCGTTCTTTGTTGGAGAGGATCTGGGTGCGTTTGATATGTGGACTGGTATGGAGAACATGCCGATTGATTTTGGTAATAATGTAATGGGATAGGCGAAGTCTTGATCGCATAAGGCAGAAAAGGACTGGAAGCATATTCTGTTTCCATACTCGCACATCGAACAACGCCTACGTTTTCGGTATCTTACGGACTCGTCCCTTCGGCGTGCCAAACAACACTCATGCTCGATCGTCAACACCATCCTGCTCCGCCAACGTATAGTCGACATTCCGCTGATAAGGAGGTCTAAAGTCTCGCCGTCAGGCCACGATCTCGCAGCGATCATTCTTCAATCGAAGATGAGATACTCACTTCAAATAGTTTTTGAACGCCACAATCGCCGCACTGCCAACCGCAAACGCTCCCAACATTCGACTCCAACCCATATCATACGACTGCTGCCCCACACTCAGCGCAACCAGGTCATAAACCAGACTCCCACCCAAAATCCAATCGCTACAAGCACTCAGCACCGCAAACCCCAATCCCGTTGCTACTTTCACCACAGGCGAAGCGAATTGATCTTTATAAAACGCCACAGACGTATTATGCAAGATGTCCAACACCCCAATCCCCGCAAACGTCTTGCTCACGACGTGCGTCAACCAGCTTCCGGGGTTGTTTAAATCCATGGATCCCAGTTGTGTGAAGACGTACCACAATTGCGCGGTCGTGTTCACCACGACGAAGATATCTGCGGCTTTGAGCATCGAGCCGTTCCAGAAGAACATCCAGGTGCCAATGCAAACATTCCCCAGCGCATAGTATGGAACAAACTTCACGATATGGTCGAGTTGTTTCTTCTCGGCCGGGACGGAGGGGTTGAGACGCCAGAGCTTATAGAGCCAGGCGAGTTGGAAGAGTTGTTGTGGGAAGAAGAAGCCAGCGATGAAGTAGGGTTGCGGGGAGAAGAAGGAAAGGTTGGCATCGTGTACGTCCTTCATGTTAGGGGAAGAGTTCATGCCATACTGCTGGAGGGCGAAGTCGTAGATGAAAGAGGCGGGTGCGAGCCAGCGGGCGGTCGTGAGGGAGAGGGCCATTCTTGCTGCTGTTTTGATGCGTTGTGTGGTTGGAGGTGGATGCGTTCCGAATGTGAATTCGAAGTTCGATGATTTGTTGTCGAAATTGAGATGAAATAGCTGTTGCAGATGTCAGTACCAGGCCTATATCAGTAATTCCAAAGGTGCGGCCGAAGCTGGCCTGTTGTTGCGTCTTTGTGACGGCTCGATGTTGAGGAGGGAATGCTCACGACATGACGTCGTCTATTATCGGAGATCGGCATTCGCATTCCACGCTGGCAACGCACTTTCACGTGGAAGTGGGACCGTACCTTCCCCTCGTTCCTTCGTGCCTTTCAGCGTCAGCGTTGATGAGATGGAGCCCGCAACTCGCTGTAAAAGCTGAGCTAGAACTCTTGGACACAACCAGCTCCAACTTGATCAATCGCCTCGCCTTCAGCAACTATCATATTGACCGCTCAGGGGACGAAGACTTCCACTGAACAGCTCAAGCAAAACAGCCATGAACATCCCCCGGCCCGCAACCCCACAGACCATGGTCCATCGACGCCCCGACAAACCTGAAGATGCATCTCCCGGCGCAAGCAAAAAGCCTCACAAATTCATAATTCTCATCCTCGCCTCTACCGCCGTCGCTGGCACACTCCAACTCGCCAAAACCGTCTCCGCGGCCCTCACCTGCCCCTATTTCCAAGGTGACAGCTTGCATAAATCAGCCGCGAAGGCCGCGACAGTAGGCGGAGTGAACGAAAGCCGCTACCAACGAATGTGGCTGTCGAAAATGACTCGCACGGGTCTGTTGTTTCCGGAGGAGTCGCGAGCTGCTGGCGCGGGATGGAGTGGGTTTGGTGGTGAGTCAAGTAGTCGGAGAGGCTCCACGAGTTCAGAAGCTTCAGACTTCTCGGGCTCAGAGGCAGGCAGTTTTACGAGCAGTGTTATGTCGGCTGGAGCTCCGACGCGCAACTACGTGAACAAACCTCCGACTGCTGGTCTGTCGCTGGTGGGAGCACAACGTGAAGCAAACCCAGCTCTGATGGTGTTGACGCATCCGCAGCTCGAAGAGTGGCAGAAGAGTTGTATTAGGGAATCGGTTGGGGAATATTCGATTGGTGTCATCTTCGTGCCTTTGAATTCGGAGGATGGTGCGGAGCAGGATGAAGAAGATCTGCCAATATTGAGGCCCCTGGATCCGAGTACCATGACGAGCTTCGGATCGCTGGCAAGTTTTGGCGTTCAAAAGCCACCGCGCGACTGGACTGAGGAGATGGTGGTTGAAGTGGATGTCAATGCCAGAGTGGACGACCTTGCTGAAGAGGTGGTAGAGAAAGTGCGAGCCGTCATGAATGAGTAGTATCAAGGCGCCTGCGATTCGACAGTGATTGGTTTTTTTTTTCACGCGAGAGGTCTCCAGATACCCGCAGTATCACGGAGCTCCCACTTCTGCGTCGTGTTATTGTATCGCTTGAAAACTTCCCGCTCAGCTTAACCACTCCGAGTTGGAATGTCCGCTGCGACTGTTCTGTGCTGGCTCTAAGGGCTGCACGGGCAGGCGAGCAACGGATGCAGTAATAAGTGGTGCGTGTTGCGAGAAGAGCCTGGCTGGGGCATCAAGGCTGTTCTTGGATCTTGTAGCGCACACAAAGTCTCGAGCACGGCCGCATCGACCAATCCCTTTTGCGACAGCCACGTCACGTAGTTGAAGGCCCAATCTTGACAGTTGAGGATGGCATTCTGGAGAGGAAAGACGTCACTTTCTGATTTCACTCGAACTGTGTATTTGAAACATGGGCAGACCTACGGCGTCCCAAAGTGGCTGCAATTCCCTTGGAGGTCACACAGTCAAAACAACCTGGTCAAGACGTCCAACAGATCTCGCATCTGCTTCTGGGGCGTATTGACCGTCAAGCGCAAACAGCAAGTGAACAGACTCCACATCCTCCCTATGTTCCTGCCTTTCCCATTCCCGTCTAATGTCGTGTTTGTATCCCATCAGCGGGGAAGCCTGAAACTTGGAGCATAGTTCCTCGACATATGACAGAAACATCAGAAGGGTTGCTATCTTTGCATTGCGGGTTAGGATGAAGACGGCCATATATTAGCGTCCTCTTTCTCGGGGGAGAATTGCCCATTTAAGGATGTGGACTAGAATAGTTTCTGGATCGGAAGACATGGTGGTAATTCCGGTGCTGGTGATAAAAATTGAAGAGGGGAAATTTGTAGAAAGATGGGGAAAGGGTTCCATCTGAGGAACAGAGAAGTTCCCAGAAGTTAGGCAGCCATTTCTGCTGGCCTTCAGGCGATGAGCTCCAGGACAGGCACCTTGTCGTTGGAGAACGACTCGACGCATTGCCTGAAGAGAGTGTACCTTCGAGCGTCACTTTATGCGATTGTCTGAATTTGGCGAACTTTCGGTCGATCCCTCGCACAGCATATCTGCAATTGTAGGCAGTAGGTGTCGAGGTCTCTCAAGAATGAGAGAGATTGTTTTGCAGGTAAATCGACGCGAAGTGATGAGGAGGCTGGGAAGATGGTCAAGGCTACGGCATACGATATGTACCGATGCGTTCACCCGAAATTTACGCAGTGGCGACCCCCTTCTCAACCACCTGCACCTGCATCACGTATGATTCCATCCCCAGGATGCTTGATGTAGTGGGAGGTTCGACAGCCGGCCACTGCATTTTCAAGCTTAATCGCTTCCCCAATGAACCCGGTATCGCCTGCGTCATGAGCGATAACCCCATGCTAGTAGAGTAGCGTTGCCGATTGCCATTCGGCATCCCGAGTCATCCATACAGCCACGCGTTCGCGCAAGCCGCGGAAGTGAGGAACGACGGCGCACTGTTTAGCAGGATGTACGAGTGTACGCGTAGCAGCAGAATAGGCATCGGAACGGTAGGAAAATAGCAGCACTGGCCTGAAATGGAGATACGGATAGGCGCCGGGGACTGTTCGTGATTTGGCAGGGATCCACTGAACGCGTAATATGGGCCAGCGAGGCGGCCGTTGAAACTCGCGGCCCCTAAAGGGCTTGACGGTGCTTGTCCCCTCTTGACTTTGCCCCTTCCTTGTCTTGTCTTTCCACCACCACCACCACCACCACCACTTCTTCTCCTGCTCTTTCCTCTGAGAAGGACGCTTCTGCGACTTGTAATCTCTTGTTGTTCTTCATTCCACTCGTTGAAACACGCTCGCTCGCTCGTTAATCCGCCCAATTCGAACTTTCCCTCCCTTCCAAAGCCGACGACAGCCTCCCAACGAAGATCGCGACGGCACCATTAACGATGCATTCAACGGCTTCCTTGGCCCTCGTCCTGGGCGCAGTCTCTCTCGTCGCCGCAGGTCCGGCCAAGATTGAGGCTCGCGCAACTACCAGCGCGACTGCTTCTGGCTCTACATCGCTGCCAACCGTCACCACAAAGGGCAATGCCTTCTTCGCGGGCGAGGACAGGTTCTACATCAGAGGAGTACGATGCGCGCACACACACGAGTCCAAAACCCATGCTGATCGAAGTCAAGGTTGATTACCAACCCGGTGGAAGCTCTGGTGAGCAGCCAATGCCTGGTCCAATGCCTTGACCTCATACTGATTTCAACGCAGATGTCACAGATCCCCTCGCCGACTACACCACATGCTCGCGTGACATCCCATACTTCAAGCAGCTCGGCCTGAATGCCATTCGTGTCTACACCGTCGACAACAGCCAGAACCATGACAAGTGCATGGACGCCCTCGCCGAGGCCGGCATCTATCTCATCCTCGATGTCAACACGCCAAACTATTCGCTCAACCGCGCTGAACCAGGCGTCTCTTACAACCCAACATATTTGCAGTCCATCTTTGCCACCATCGACCAGTTCGCGGGATACACAAACACTCTGGCGTTCTTCAGTGGCAACGAAGTCATCAACGACGCCAACACCACCATTGCCGCTCCATACGTCAAGGCTGTGACCCGCGACATGAAGCAATACATTGGCGAGCGTGGCTACCGAGCTATCCCCGTAGGATATTCGGCCGCCGATGTTTCCCAGAACCAGTACCTCATGGCTCAGTATATGGACTGCGGCGAGACTCCCTCCCTCAGCGACTTCTATGCCATCAACAACTACGAATGGTGCGACCCTTCATCTTACACCACCTCCGGCTGGAGCGCCCTCGTGAGCCAGTACTCCAACTACACTCTCCCACTCTTCATGTCCGAGTACGGTTGCATCACGAACACACGTACTTTTGCCGAAACCGCCGAGCTGTACCAGGAAGAAATGACCAAGGTCTTCTCCGGTGGGTTGGTCTACGAGTACTCGCAAGAAGGTAACGGTTACGGAATTGTCTCTATCAGCGGAAACGACGTCACGCCCGTGAGCAGCCAGTTCGCCTACCTCTCCAGCGCCCTCGCCAGTGCCGCAACCCCGACCAACGGTGGTGGCTACTCAACCGCTAGCAGCGTGCAGAACTGCCCAGACCAGAGCGACGACTGGGACACCAGCCCATTCATCGGCAGCGCTCTGCCAGCTATGCCAAGCGGTGCTGAGACGTACATGAAAAACGGTGCTGGAACCGGCCCTGGCTTGACCGGTGATGGCTCACAGAACGCTGCTGGTGGAAGTACGAGCACCGCAGGTGCCAACGCAGGCGCGGTTACGGCGACTTACGGTAACGGTGCTGCATCCCAGACGGGCGGCAGCGACAGCACAACTTCCAGCGGCGCCGCTGTTCCAGTTCGTCTCGGTGCTCCTGATATGGCTCCTCTGATGTGCGGAGCGGTCGCTCTCGTCAGCATGCTGGTCGGTGCAGCTCTTTTGTAGAGCGAATCATAGTCGCGAGGAGAATGAGGGTGGTGCTCTTAGCGTTGTTCTGCATAGAAACCAGAGTCCCGGCGATTGGATGCAGGGGTTTTCAGTGCGAATGGAAAAGGCATAATGAACTAGATCTCCGAACAGTGTCAGGCCTCTCAATGGGAAAAGGCAAGAACTCAAAAACTTTCTCTCTCGTTCCGCGTCCATCCTCCACTGCTGCTCTTATATAAGCGTTTCATCCGCCACATCGCAGCGTCGGATCTGCCTCTACCATATTCCTCATCGAACCCCCCCGTCATCTCCCATCTCTTCCCCCCGACCTCTCAAAAACCCCATCCCACGTCCACCCTTGCCCCTCAACCGGACAAATCTCCCTCTCTTTCGGCATCATCCCAATCCGCCAGAAATTCCTCACGGCATTGAGAGTACAGCTCGAGGGCATTTCTAACGTTGTACTCCCGTTTCCATCGATCCGGAGAGCAATGCTTCCTGGAATTTGGGCGCTGAGATGGAAGGCTGGGCGCCAGTGCGTGGTGGAGGAGAGGATGAGAAGGGGAGACGTTGTGTTGAACGTTGTGTAGGGGGAGGGCGAGTCGATGAGGATGTGGGTGAGGTTTTGGGTGGGGAGGGGGAGGAGGGAGGGGGAGGTGGGGTTTATGGACCAGTAGGAGAGGGGGGCGGTGTTGGTGAGGGTTGTGAGGTGGGCGAAGATTGATTTAATTGTTACTTCTGCTTCAACGTGTTGGCGCTGCATTTTGGTTTCATCCCAGGTGATAAGATTGTATTGGCTGCCTGAGAGGTGGAGTAGGACGGAGGACCATTTCGCTAGGTTGTGGAGTTGATGCGTGGGGAAGTCGAAGAGGATTGTGCCTTTAATGGGTTGCTGTGTTGCTGGAGCCTGCAGGAGGGACATGGTTTGTGTGGAGTTGGCCTGGTCGAGACCTTGGCATTGGATCGTTGAGTTCGTGAGGCTCGAGAGTTCATTGGGGCAGGCGGTCCAGCTGGTGGCGGTGGCTAGGCGAGCGCAAGCCAAGAGAATAATGGTTCTGAGTGATAGCGATGGCATTATTGAATTGATGAATCGGATGTTGTATTGTGTATGCCATGGATCCTTTGCGATGCTGCAGCTCTGGAGTTCCTATTGAGTACAAGACAATTCTCAGAAGGCTCAGATCACCTTTCGAAGTCGTGGCAAGGTCGAAGCTGCTGTCGTCTGCATCCTCATAGGATAAGGCAATCGCTCTCCAGATCCAGTAGGCCGCTTCCTCCAGATGATCGTCGTGCTCGATTGTCGACAGTGCCCGAACCTTTGATCCCCGATGCCTTGGATATCTGACATCTTTGTTGCTCCCTTCAACCGATGCGTGAAATGCTCATCGTCTTACTCGTTGTTTGGAAAGCCGCCAGGGGAAGGTAGTATAGGCAGCGGATCATCTCGACGATTAGGATGGGCCTGGCGATTGCGTACAAGACCATACATGAGGAACCGAGAATATTCGGGAGGTGTTCGTGTCGGTCGTTAGTGAGATAGTTAAATTCACCAAAGCCCACAATAAGAGAGCCGAAGCCAACGACCGCCAAACTTGCGGCCCTCTATATCCATTTGTCAGCTGCACTGGGAAATTTGAAGTTCCAAGCAGCGAGGTGGATTGCACCTAGTGCAAGGCAGCCGAGAAGACCATACAGGTAATAAAGTGCAGTTCCTCGCCCTATCAAACCGAGACTTTCCGCCATCATCGAGGTTTCATCCTTGTCAAATACTTGGTCTGACATTATCGCCTCTTCAATTCCGCCAGGTATCCATTGCACAACCGTCGGCGTTTGTACAGACTTTGGCTTATGCTACAGGCACCCATACACGACCAGAGCGAAAAACGCGACTCCCGCCATGCCGAGCTCCAGCTGCGAAATTAGGAGGCTTTGACCGACTCTTGCGAAGAAGTCGACGTAGAAATACGTGATCTGCGTCATCGCGATTGCCTTTGTGAAGGCGTCGCTCTTGGATTTGTCTCTGATCTCTTCTTCCGTGACTGGGGGATTCTCACCAAAGGCATTGATCTCGATGGCCTTCGTAACGTGCTTCATGCTCAACATCTAGCTACGTCCGTTTCGCATGACTACAAGCCCTCCCTCATTGACGTAGAACGTGTGCGTGAGTTTCCAGGATGTCTTAGTGAAGGGAAACACTTTATGAAGTTCTCTTAGACTCGATCGGGCCCAGCACAACTCTTCGATCTTGATGACAAGTGCACACTCCGACGCGGCAGCAACGACAAGCGCCCATCTCAAATCTCTCCAGCATCCAAGCCTCTTGATATCTCCTCCAAGTCCAGAATCTGAGCCATTCCTCTCCTCATCTGGTACGTTAAGATGCAAAACTTGGTAAACGCATAGGGTCAGTGTAACCAGGCAAGTCCAGACGATCTGCAGACTGCCCTCTGACATTCGGAGCCGAGACGTAGTACAAGTGGTTGGTCGCGTTCCCAGGGGGTAAAGTGCAGTTCGTATCGTAGCTCGTGAGGCCATCGACTGGCGTGTCGTGTATGAGGAACGCGACGGCAGCGAGAGACAGGTAGCGGAGGGGAGCCATCTTGTCGTGGTAAAGGACGGTGGACAGAGAGACCCGGGCGAGCACCTTCGTGGCTTTTATTTCGACCCATCATATCCAAGCTGTCGCGAACGAAACAAGGCTGGGCTGCCATCTTGCAGTAAGACTGGCGAATCCGAACACAACTTGTCAATGCCACTGAAGGTAACCAGCTGCCTCGCTGTAGATTCAAATCGCCCATATCGTTCAAAAAAAAGTGGCGGAGCGCTTACTTCCGAATTGCAATTGGTCGAACACTTTCAGAAGTTATTTACCCTTGCGTTGCCAAAGTGCCATTAATTCCTAATGTATGTCAATAAAGCGGGCACCCGTCCAGCGGGTCTCAGCAGTGGGTCGTGCAAAGCTCAACCTTCATCTTCCACATCATCATCATCCTCCCAATTCAAGTTCCAATCCGGCCTCCCATACCGCCATTCATCGAATGGCACCTCACCCGGCATCTCCGTCCCATTGCTCAACCTCAGCCTAGGGAAATGGTCTTTCGCCCAGATATACCGGAATCCTTCCCCAGGTGAAGCACCATAGTTGAGTGGCTGAGGATTGTGATGAACAGCGGTAGTGGTAGGAGTGTGTCGAAGATGAGGAGCATTAGGATCGTAAGCGGCGGAGTTGACGTTGTAGGGTGCCATTCCTAGGAAGTAGCGGCCAAGGTCTGCTGCGCGGTTCCAGAAGGTCGTGTCATCCTCTGATGTGGAGGCTACTGCGTCTTCCTCCTGGAGTAGTTCTTGAGGTTCGGGTTCCGGGTGGCTGGGTTCTTCTTCTTCCGGTTTATCAGGGACTACGACGGCTTCGCGAAGTCTGGCCGCCATCTGCTCATTCACCAGGACGAGTGCTCCACTGTGCCAGCCAGCAGCAGTCACGCTGAGAGCGAAGTGAATCCCAAGTCCGTCGTCTTCATCGCTACCTGCACGATGAATGCCATACTTGTCTTCCCAATTCCGGCCTTGTTGCTCAATCCACTCGCTGACTTCTCCTTGAGCGTTGACATCTGGACTTCCTATGGCCATTCGAAGTCGTTCAGCAGCCTCCACCTGATCCACACCACCAGAAGTTATGAATGTGATCCACTCTCGCTTCTCAGCTTCGAACCACACCTGGCGTCCCTCAGTGTAAGCGTGGGGTACCAGTCGTCCATCGCCACCGATGCCGTGATTGCGGATACCACGAAGTCTGCCCTCTGGAACGCCATGTCCGCCGAGACCGAGAGCGCCACAAGACTGTGGTTCGTACCCATAGGAAGTGATGTAGCCCTGTGAATGCAGCGCGTGGAAATGATAGTCGCCGAACGCTAGTGATATCACTTGCTTGTTCTGCAGGGCTGGTATACGTTGAAATTTGTGTTGTCGGCTGTGTGGGTTTTGTAGTGCTGGCATAAGCCGATCCTGCGTGCTCGTGAGAACTGCGCCAAACTTTGTGAAGACCGCGAAGTTCTGGTATGAGCCTTGTATGTCTGTAACGAACGCAGGATCCGCAGGAGCATCCTTCGAGCGAGGAATAGATAGCTCGATGGGGTCGCTGAGCGTCTGTGTCGTATCCGTCCACGTTATCATCGAGGCAAATGCCTTCCCTGAGGTAGTACAGAATAGGACACTGTCAGAGAGGACGATCAAGCTCTGCACCTCTCCAATTCCTGCATTTTCATCGGACGTTTCGGTAACGTGGTTCCTATACCGGGGTTCGACGTAGGAAGTCCGCGGCACGACTGCGCTCTCGAGTACCAAGGCAGCATCTGCGATACTAGATTCATCAGGGCGTAGCTTCAACGGCTCCCACAGCACAATTCCGCTGCCTTCGATCAGCGCAGCGCTCTTGTTCCAGCCAGCAACAACCTTTTTCACGACGCCTTTGCCACTCTCCCGGCCATCCTCCTTGGTAGTGTGATGCACAAACTTGACATTCAACGCCGGATGCTCAATGTTTTGCCAAGTCCAGATTCTCCCGCTATCGCTCAGTCCCAACACGTGTGTTCGACCGGAGGAAAATTGCTTAATGGCAGTCGCGGGATCGTAGCGATCTCTGGGCTGCGGCATGCCAGCTGGAAAGCGTAACGGCGTGGGCGACGTCTGGGCGCCCTGTGCGTGCGGTGGTCTGCCAGGGTTAAACTCCAGGCCGTCCATCACGCCTACAGTATACAGAGCGCCTTTACTGGTGAGCAGTGTTTCGCTCCATCCTCCACACTGCAGATCAGATATGACCCCCAGCTTTTCGGAGCCTTGCATTTCGCCAGGCCACGTCACATGTCTGTTCCGCCTGATGTGAGGCCTGCGACCGAGACGGCCGGCAATGGGTGCGAAGCGCGGCTCCGGAGCATGTCCCAGACATCCCTTATCATCGTTTCCCCAGGTAAATATCTTGCTTTGCGTGCGTAGACGCTTGTACAGCTTCTGCCAGCGCTCTCCGTCGTTCTGGACCACGGGCTGGTTGGGAATGCGGAAGTCGCCGCGTACGCGTCCTGACCAGTAGGAGCTGTCGTGTATGAAGTCGGGCTGGTGGAGTGGTTTGCACGTTGCTGCGAGGTTGAGGAAGCTTGCAACGTCGAGGTAGGGGAATATAAGCACGAGGATGTCGACCGGAAGATCGAGGAGGGTAGTCGTGGTTGGCTCCGTATCTGCTGACATGATGTCTCGTGACCAAATGCGGTATGTTGAAGGGATATCGAGGATGTCGTGGTTTATAATCTGAGAACAAAAGATGTGTAAAGGAGGTGTATCTGTAATGTGGAATGTGCCACGCCTGACGTGACCGCCTTGTCTTGTGAAAGTGACGTAGCCGCGCTAATATTGGCCCCCGAATATTCACTTCAGTCCCCAACAATCGCACCATCATCAACCGAAATTCATCTCCTCACACAAAATTTGCTGGCCATCTCAGGATACGGCACGGGACTGTGCGAAAACGCTGTTTGGAATACAGCGCCGGGCATCCCATGATCCCAACTACTCGATTTTCAGGTTCCGCTGGATGGCCTCCGCATGATCATCCGCCTTGCTCGAGAAAATAATCGCTGCTTTCGGCAAGGTCAAATGCACATAGTTAACCAGATCCTGGAACATTGGAGTGAGAGGTAAGTCACGTCTGAGCCCAAATCCAAACAGAACGCCATCCCATGGTTTACTGCCTCCGTCTGGACCCGTGCCTTGTCGAACCCGTCGCTTGAAGGTCTCAATGTCCTTCCAAATCATCAGTCCTGCACATCTCAGAAGTGGAAGATGATGCATACCTCTTCATCGCCCGGATTGGCTTGATGGAGCTCAATGTAAAGGTTCGGGACTTTCTTCGTGTCTTCGAAAGACTTCTCTAGAGCAGCGAAGAACGCTGGTGCATCGGAAATCTCGTCGGGACGGTTGGCTTGGAACCATTCTGCTTTCAGGCCGACGAAGAGGACGGTTGTTGGAGAAGGCATTGTGGTTGTCCTCGTGACCGTGGAAGGCGAGCAACGGGCCGTTCATATCATACATACGTCCATTCGTGACTTTGACACCAACTCGTGGCCGCTAGTCGACTGGGACTACTCCGCACTTTGAAGAGGACCCGCGAAGCCGTATCATCAACGCCAAGCCCGTCGAGGCTAGGGAGTCATTGGCATCTTCTGGTTCTTGACTCAAAAAGGCAGTTCGGTGTATTCGTAAGCCCGATTTACCCGACTTGGCGCCGTGATGAAGATGACATTCAAATGACAAACATATTAGAAAAATCGGAATTGGGCTTCCGGGTAGAATTTTGAAGCGATGTCCTTCGACCGACAAATTCGGCTTGGAATACTTCGCGACGGTCTGGAGCTTAATCCTGTGCCACGCAAGCATACCTCCAGGCATCAACTAAACGATGAGGCAAAGCTACTTCCAACCCTATTCAAACGAAAAATTCCACTACCAATCCCACATCCGAGATCATGTATGGCCTATTCCCACCAAGCATGCTCGCCGACATCAAGAAGATGGTCTTTCCCTGGCCTACGGACTCCAAGCTTTCTGGCAGCGAGATTGGCCGCGTTCTCTTTCTCGATCCCTATGCGTTTCCACTATGGAATAAGGTGTCCATTAAAGATTCTCTAAGCGACGTCGCCGAAATAGTCACACGGGGATTCGATTTGGACGACTTCACCGCCGCTATAGTGCCATCCAGTCTGAGCGATGGCTGGCAACAACTCCGCGGAGCAATGTTGCTTCTGGATCAGGGACGGCGCTACCGATGCGAGGGTATCGATGCGAGATATATTTACCATATATTCAACACCATCACGACTTGCTTGATATATTACCTCATCGATATACATTCGGAATGGTTCACCATTTCCGGATGGCGTATCACGGGCCTCCCAAATGAGCAGGTCGTTGTTCGAATACTCATGATGATAGCACCTCTTGTACAGTCAGAAGAGGCGGAAGATCAGCAAATCCACATCGAGCTCAGCGAAATGGCGTCTTTTGGGATGATGTTGACGAAACGACCAGACTGCAAATTCGAGAGGATATTGCTTCTGGTACCTGGACACTACTTCGATTGTGAGAGACAACTGGGGAAAGAAGCCATGAGGTTGCTCTTTTGCTGATGAGTGACCGTCCCTAACGAGCCTGGAGTCGTCGAACACCCAACTTTGGGTCAATCGATTCCTCGTTTATTCCGCAAGTCAAGCTGATTTTGGAATCAGGAGAAGCGTATCCCGACCGCAAGGGTGATGAAATCGGGATTGCATTGGACCATTTGTTGGGGAATCATACATATGAGTAAATCTGAGCGCGAAATAATATCCCGAATTCGATTGCAATTCTCAGCTGCTGGAGTATCCCTTCCAGTTCACACGGTCAAATGGTTCGCCGGGACGGAGCCAAAAGACTAGAGCTCGCTGTTTCGCTGGGATTATATGCCAGAGCGTCATCTTTGTCGCTGTCATTCCCACCCTTCAGCCTTAACTTAAAGGACGCAATAGCTCTCGAAAGTTTGATAAGGATAGGTACACCATTTTGGTCATGATCGTAATCTTCAGTAGCGTATGGAATTCCATCTTGGTCCGTGATACGAGCTTGGTGACTGCAACGAAGGACAGTCGAGAACTCGCCGTCGTAGGCAATGCCGTTCTTCCACATTGCTGCAAGACCGAGTGCGATTGCAACTGATGTAAACATGGTTGCTATGCCATACGCTATCCATAGTGTTTGAGAATCGGAGACGTTGACGTTGACATATTGTCTCGAAGGTGACGTTCGACAGTGGTGGGGGAGCACCAGCAAGAGAGAAAGTTGGTCTGTACAGGAGAGGTTAGCAATATATGTAAGTATCTCCTCGCTTACAACATAGCTTACCGCAAGTATGGCTCGCTCACAATACCAATGGTCATGTTCTGAAACAGCTCCCCGAGTACATTCGCAACTGGTCCAAGGGATCCCAGAAGCTCACCAGGATCACGATGCGGGAAAGCTGGCGAGTTTCTGACCAGGTCGTTGATGCGAGCCTGGTCATAAATTGCGCGAAGCTCGGTTGTCTCCAAGCTCGACTGACGGTTCTAGGGAATCCCAATCGATATATTCCCCAGTCGGGATGAAAAAAATGGTACTCAAGAATTTCTGATCACCATAGTATGTGCTCGCCGTTTTGTTGACGTCGATGGCTTGCGCACCGTTGGTAAAATTGAAACGTATGCAGTATGAAGAGTTGTAAAGGTTGCATATTGTGATCGTCATGTTTGCCAAAGTCTTCTTCCAATCGATAGCCGAGCGGTTCGTGCTATGCGTCCAGTCTCCTGGGCTCGCGGCAATATGTAGTGGCCCGTTGTTGAATTAATCCTGTGAAGAGGGTGAAAACAATAGCCCCGAATAGTTACCTTCGCCCATAACGTGAGGTGATTGAAATGGTAGAGTCCAATTTTGGGCAAGAAGATAATCAAATCTATCGCAGTTCACCTCAGGTAAGTTGCAGTCCCGCGTTATCCATGCAAGATAGAACAGACTGACGCCGTCCCGCCATTCAAGGTAGGTGGCATATTTGTGAAGAATGGCAGCTCGCATGTCTCCAATCACATCTTCGCAATGCATAGAAGGGCCTCATAGCTCGAGGGACCAATCGGAGTCTGGTGCTGAGGGCTGGATGGGCAGCGTCTCTCCCTGGGCTGTCGTCGCGGTTACAATCCTCTGCGTCATCCAAGACGGTCCGTTGTAATAGACCATAGTGTCATTGGTAGTATTGACGCTCTCTTCAGGAAACAATTCGATCAAGTTGGCAGAAGTCTGATTGACCAAGTCGAATTGATGAGGCACAGCTGAAAAGTTCGAAGAGAAGTGCTTCATTGATTGAACGGACAGCGTTCCGGGCGTGAAGACTGAAGCAAGTGGTATGAGCCTGCATCAATAGGTCAGCGAAACGTATATATTGGTGCAAATAAAGACTTACCAAAAGACGAGAGCGAGAGGCAGGAGTAGAGATCTACACCAAGTCCACACGGCCATCGCAAGGCTTCCGACGTCCTGAAGCGTAGAGTATGCCGTCTCGATATCGTGCAAAGGAAGACCTTTCTTTGACGTCTCGATCGCTCTCCAGAAGACCTGCAAGTATGACGTTGTGATCGCAGTAGCGAGCATAGCCTTGAAAAGGAACGCGAACAACGTGCTGACGGCGTTGGCGAATCGTTACTGCGAGATTTTTGTGACTCGAAAGTCCTTGTCGTTGGAGACGACAAGGAAACCACCGCCCCGCGTTGTGTAAAATACATGGTGGCCGGCAGCGAGGCAGACAGCTGCGGGAAAAGTCGAAGCAATACTGGCCGGTCCCGACCAGTGGACCTATCAATTTTTTTATGTGGACGACATGTGGATAGCCGTCGTGGCGTAGGAGGCTGATGGGAAAGACGGAGTTGTGCAGCCAAGGCAGGGTCGACGCTTTCTAGTATGGAGTTCATGGCGGCATAAAGCCTTGCATTCAGCTTTCGACATCCTGATGGGTCTGGCGATGTTGTGCAACAGTAAGACGGCTATACTTGGCGCCTTTTTCTAAGCCACCATTCTGCTCGAGCCGCCGAGCTCAATCGAGGTAATGGAAGTCCCTTGATTCGTGGAAACGACAAGTTTGCCAACAAAAGGGATGAACGGTTGTGGTGGCGCATGCTTGACTAGAACAAAACTATCTTGAGCTCTGCGAGTGTCAGCAAAACCTCTCATTGACTTCCAAATGAGCACTTACTTTCTACCTCAGCGCTCCAACTTCAGCGAGAACTCGAGCATCCATCCGATCCGACCGTCGTTGCGCTTTTTGCTCTCCGGCCGAGACAGTATCCTTCTCTTCGTCAACTCGTTTCCAACCTGATGTGAACTTTGATTTGATAAGAGCGGTCGTAGATGCAATGCTATTCGTCGATATAATTGAGAGATCGTCTACCCTCTCGCTGGCGAAGCCTTTGCTGTGAGAAGGAGACTTGGTACGCGGGAGGTGGTTGAAGCAGGTCATGACAATATGTTTGGTTGGAAGGGAGAAGATTTGATGGCCAAGAGGTCGGAAGTGTAAAGGTATCGTTGTTTGGTGGTGGTTGTCGACAGGCTTGCCTGGCGGTCTTATAGGCTTTTTTTTTGAATACACTGATCGTCCATCCTATGCTGAGTCATTCCGCGTCGAACTCCGCTCGGTGTGCAAAAGGAGCGTGGCTGATCCGCCAGGTGATCGCTCGCAATCAGGGAAAGTCGAAAGCAAAGAGACAGCATCTTGAGGATATCCATTTGGAAATGGGTCTGTGTCCAGACTTAGTAGCATGGTCGTCCTGATCTTGCAGGGGAGTATTCAGAAAGCACTCCATTCGCCTCCGGTGACAGTCCAGTCAATATTCTTGATCCACGTCGAGAGATCGAATCCGTCTAGGCCTTCGCCACCGCCTAGTAAGTCAAGATCGCCGATGCCTGCAGTCTCCAAGCCGGTGAGGAAAGGCTCCGCCTGAGCACTTACCGCCGCTTCGTTCGATGCGGAAATAGGCGTCTGTGGCTCAGCATGAGACGGTCCACCAATAGCAGCTGGTCCTTCCAGCACCTCATCGAGAACGCGTGACATGGCTTTCGACGCTTGAACGCAAATCTTGTAGTCACCGTCGCCAGGACTGCAGATACTTTCGAGGTGGGAAACGAACACCGATAGGTTCCGGATGAGAGTTGATCTGCTGACACCGGCGGGGAGCTTCAATGATCCGCCGCTACGACTGACATTTTGGAGGGTCGTTGTGAGTACTGCGGCGCAAGGTAGAGCATATCCAAGTAGCTGTATTCCAATCAGCCCACTACATGTCATTCTTCGGAGATACATAACTTACAATGTACGGGAAGTCATGAGCTAGGAATATGGCTCGATTCAAGAGCGTGCCTAGATGGAGAACGGTGGCCACGATCTCGGTAGCCACATTGATCATCGTCTCCCAAGCTTCACGATGAAACTTTTCCAAGAGACGATGAATCTGAAAGTCGCTTTGCAAAGAGTGAACATGCATCACGAGAAGCATCAGGCAGATCGGCATTGAGATGCCTGAATCCCAGCATGCCGGATCATATTGAAGATGTGCAGGCAGTGACTTCCGCAATCGGTGACATTTCTGTGACAATTCTCTGTACAAGTATTAGCACTGACTGTGCCGGAAGCGCAATTGGCATACCGTAGCTTGATGTCATTCTCGGAGTTCGAGGGTCGGTAGTGATACTCAAGGATCTCCTCTCGGAGTGATCCGAATACATAGCGGCAGCGGTGCCAGGATGACGGTGAATACTGAGGAGTCAGATTCCAGCCGTCGGAGTCAACTTTCGACTTAGCTTGTTCCTCGGTCATGCATTCGACAAGCTCATAGTCCGTCAGGTCAAGAGGCATCTTGCAATCGGAGTATCTCCTGAGAATGCGCGGTGGTCGATCGAGCAGCGTAGCAATGAACTTGTCAATCTGATACGAAGCTGTAAATAGCTTCCGGCGCACCTCCGAGAGCCAGAAGGGGGTGTCTTTTGAGTTGGCTGACTCGCGATGTATGTTGAATTCGAAGAGGTATGTCGCAAGATCGCCGATCAATCGATAGCATGTTGGACCTACAGATGATCAGCATTGTTTAGCTCGGCTCAAAAACATATATTCAAAACGCACTTGAGTCCCCTTCGATATGAGTGTACAGTCTGACTCTGTCGAATGCTAGCCAGAGCATCACATCGTTATTGTCGACAGCCAACGTTCGAGACAGCCGAAGACATGAGGTTCCACTGGAATGCATGGCTTGAACAAATTCCTCTCGTTTGTCGTCGTCCCTGGCGAGTCCAAGAAGACATGAACGAGCAGCTAGGACGAAGATGACGCCCAAAGTCTCGAGTCGAAGGGTATCGGTGAACATCGCAAGGAAGCCGTCTAGATCCAGACTTTGGTGAACGACGATCTCTTTTCCAGTATTAAGCAGCAGAGCTTCTGCAAGGCTAGATACGGCCGCTTCGTTGTTGAGGGTCTCATCAAGACCGTATATAGATAAAGCAACGCGCAAGGAAGCCAAAAGGGCCAAGAGGATAGGGGCTGGCACCATTTGAGCTTGAGCATTGTTCGCATATTCGCTGACGAGAAACTCGATCAACTTCAAATGGCACAATTGTTGCACCAACTCTTTCGCAACTTTATGTCTCTGATCGTAAAGCTCCTCAATATTATCAGGTTGTCGAACAGCTGCGGGCCTGGGTCCATGGAATTCCGGCGAGTTGAGGGGCCAAGGGGGAGTAGGGGTTTCACCGTAGGAGATGGATGTTGCAGGAGCTGCTGGGTCCCGACCAGAGGGGGTAACTCCGGTAACACCGAAGGCGCGTGAGGTGTTGGAGAGGGGTCTAGAACATCAAGGGTGAGCGAAAACTCAAATCATCTCTATCGAATGCAGGTTGGAGGAAGGCACCGTTTGCATCGTGGTAGCACGGATGGCTTGATCCCTCGAGAGAAGAGAGTTGAAAGTGATTCTGCTTACCTCGCGAAATTCTGGTAATCCGGCGGGTGAGTCGGAGAAGTACAAGACAGTCGGCGAGGCTTCGTCAAGGGTGCCGGATGATAAAAGCATCGTGCTGTCAAGCCACGGCGTTCACATCTCCCACATGTCCTGTCTCGCATCAGTAAGGGTATCCGATAACTCAAGATGCGTTTGGCAAGCTAGGAGAGGATCAAATCAAAACGGCCCAAGTCGGAGTGGCCCATCTCGAGCATTGTCCCTAGAAGGACGGACCCGTTGGTGGAGGTTTAGCATGGTTGGGGCTTGCTGTCAGTGAGCACTGAGAACAGACTACACCAAATCTCCACCAGCATGCAGGCAATCTGTGCTACTGGCCCCAATAGTAGCCTGCCTGTAACGAAACACTCTCGAGATACCGCCTCTTCGATTTGACCCAAGTCTGATATGGATAATGAGGTGAACGTACGGCTGTTTGTGATCACAGCGGATCTTGGCTTTGCGGCATGGCTCGCACGAGGCAGGCTTGCCGTTGCGTCTGCTCTCTACAGCTGACATGGCTTTGTGTTGCAGGATGCATCATTGCCAGACCTTGTGAGGGGTGATTGTTTTGACGAAGTCGATAGGTCTGAGTTCCGTACGCAGCCCGGATAAAACTAGTCCGAGCTCCGACATAAATGCCTGAGGCAATAAAGATCTTGACTTCACGTTTACTGTCTGCAACTCTTTCTCTTCTATCCACAACAACACCGCCGCAATGGGTAAAGGCACCGACAAGCTGTACGTACGTTTCAATACGATCGCACACTCGCTTGAAAACTGCTAATACACGCAATAGATCACCCACAGCGAGTGGTCGTCTCCAGATGCATTCTCTGCCTCCGCAGGCGCAAATGCACGCAAGTCCGCCAACCTTGGCGCGGGTGCGAACTTCAAGCGCCTGCCCTTCAGCTTTTGTGCCATCTCTCTCCAGCCATTCGAGCACCCAGTCTGCACCGCCGACGGGACCATCTTCGACCTAACCAATATCCTACCCTGGCTGAAGAAGTATGGAACGAATCCCGTCAACGGCCAGCCTCTGAAGAGCACGGATTTGGTCAAGCTCACCTTCACGAAGAACGAGGAGGATGAGTATGTGGATCCTGTGACGTTCAAGGTCATTACCGACAATACACATTTGGTCGCGATCAGAAACACGGGCAATGTTTTCGCGTACGATACCGTGGAGAGGCTGAATGTGAAGGCGAAGAACTGGAGAGATCTAGTCAGTGAGGAGGAATTCAAGAGAAGTGATATCATCACCATTCAAGATCCACAAAATCTGGAGTCGAGGAATCTGAGCCAGTTTAAATACATCCAGGATGGTACGAATACCCTTACAGCGGAACAGGAAGTTGAGAGAAGTGCGGGCGTGAACGACAAGAATCTGGGATCAGCAGCAAAGATTCTGAAGGCGAAAGAGGCCGTGGCAAAGGCACGAGCTGAGAGGGAGAAGGCTGCGAATCAAGCGGCTGGATCTGTGGAATCACAAGCTCTAGCGAACGCACGGAAAGCACATGCAGATGTCGCCAAGTCATCTCGAACGGCGAAGGCAGTTCCGTACAACGCTGCTCAATATACCAACGGACAGGCCGCCGCCTCCTTTACAAGCACCGGACTCAGCCCATCAACATCGACTGACCGAGCTATCATGAGCGACGAAGAGTACATGCTGAAACCGAGACGAGTCAAGCAAAAAGGCTACATCCGGATGACCACAAATCTCGGCGCCATGAATATCGAACTCTACCCCGAACACGCACCCAAAGCCGTCTGGAACTTCATCCACCTTTCTAAACGCGGCTACTACAAAGGCGTCTCTTTCCACCGCAACATCAAAAATTTTATGATCCAAGGTGGCGATCCCAGCGGCACAGGCCGAGGCGGCCAATCCTGCTGGGGCAAATCATTCACAGATGAATTCGAAGGCCCGCAAACCCATGACGGCAGAGGCGTGCTCTCCATGGCGAATAAAGGCAAAGACACCAACACGAGCCAATTCTTCATCCTGTACCGAGCAGCGGCACACCTCAATCGCAAACACACCATCTTCGGCCGCGTCATCGACGGACTAGATACTCTCGACCGCCTGGAAAAAGTTCCCATCGACGATAAAAGCCGACCGCTAGAAGCCTGCACCATCGAAGACGTCGCCGTCCTCATCGACCCTTTTGAAGATTTCCTCAAACAGAGATCAGAGAAGGAAGCTGAAGAAGCGAGGCAGGAGCAGTTGAAGCGCGAAGGCGGTGCGGAAGATGATCGGACGACGTGGACGGGTAAGCGGATTCGTGCGGATGGGAAGGTGGAGCAGAGTAGTGGTGGGACTGGTGTGGGGAAGTATTTGAAGCAGGTGGCGGAGGCTGAGGGGGATGAGATTGTGGGTGAGTGGGAAGAGGGTGAGCAGCAACCCCCGCCGACCAAGAAGGCGAAGAAAGGTGGTGGGTTTGGAAATTTTGATGCTTGGTAGACATAGTCATGAATCAAGTATTGGTATGTGCTTCTCATCGCTCTCGCGTGGCACTCATACGTGTGCGCGAGCACCGAGTCGCTCTCTCAAGTGTTCAGTTGTGTAGAGATTGAGGATAAGAAAGCGTAAACATCATTGAACGAGTGACTGGTTTTGTTCTCACTGACAAATGAGGCCCTATCTAACTAACATGACACCAAATTCGTATTCTGACGCCAGAAAGTAGACAACGGTAGAGACTGACATCTTTTTCTTCTCAAACAGCGCACATGACATGTCACGTAGACAGCCATTTCGAAGCCAGGAAGCAGACATGTGGTAATGATTGAAAATAAAACTTAGACCGGTCCAACTCCAATGACAGGTTACCTAGGAGACAAGGCCGTGGTTGTGTGTTTGGTACCGTGTTCGTTACCGTTTGGGTTTCGATATGGTTGCCTGGCTCGTCAATGTCAAATACCCATTCCGCTGTGGCGCTTGCCGCCGAGTCGCTTGCCTTGAGGTCGTTGGAAGACAGGATGGCTCCAGGAGTATGGGATTTTGCGGAGGATCTCGCGGCGGTGAGGGTAGAGTTCGGCGACGACGTCTTCTTCTTTTCGCAGGAAATTGAAGTGGTATGTAGCCCTGGTACCGAACTCCTGAGAGATCTGGTGGCCGCAAGTCGGACATTTCCGATCATCTCCCGAGGATCCCAAGGACCGAAAGTCCCAGGGGTTTTCATGCTCTCGAGGGCGAGAATGGCTGAGCCGATGGCGATAAGGGCGCATGTAGTTGCGCCAGGACCGCCAGTGAGCTCTTTTCTCATCTGTCTGCAAAAGCATATGGTGTTCCACGATATGTTGCTGGAATTCTTTGTTGTTGGGGAAGCTCTCATCCTCGCAGAGGGACAAGTGAGCACGAGAGAGGTTTCTCTGATCCCAGCGTCAGACCACGCTTGGGTCAGTATATATCCTTGAGCGACGAGTGACTCCTGCATATCGAGAAGCTCGTCGGCAGTGTGCGAGAGAATATGTTCTGCAAAGGCAGTACGTCTAATTCGGCTTCCCTTCTGACAGCGCCGATAGGGACACTTTCTAGACTTGGGGCCATGGGCATTTCTAGGGCGCGCAGATGAGGTGCCATCGGGCCACAGTAGCAATGATTCGTGTTATAAAAGACCGGTCGGAATGCATGTGCGATCCAAGTGTGCACAAGAAGGAGGTCGATCAGGAGGTTCTCAATCGTGCAGCCGGGCACGACGCAATTCGCTTGTGTGTCGGCAGAGTACGTGGCGAGCAGGTGGGCTGCTAACTTGTCTGCACGAGCAAAGCTCGTAATGGTCCTGCCTCTGAAGCATCCTACGGCCGGACAAGTGAATGGCTTCGACGAACCATGCTTAACAGTGATGTGACGATGGAGCTCGAATTTTTCGTGGGAACGTGCCATTGTAGGTGCAGCCAGGCTCGGGACATGGAAGGCTTCGATTCTTTCAAGAACAACCAGATTGAGAAACGTCCTTCGTTGAGACTTCATCGTTGTCACCGCGAGACAGACGTCTCGATTCGACGGGAGGCGCCGTAACAATACCATCAAACGATGTAACAGGCTGGTCGGCGAAGATACCGAGAGCAGCATGGTATGCATGAGACATGGAAAGCTCGTCATACGACGAACCAGCGAGATCGTGGTCGTATTCAGAAGCGTAGGTTCCATGGAAATGACCGGAGTCGACACCAGAGCAACGGTGACCAATGCTTCCTGCCGGAGCTCTGACCGTTCTCTCATTAGCGCGATCCTTTTTTTACTTCACCTGTTCGGGAGGGCGACATCCACGCCATTCCAGTCAGTGTTCATCCACAGAGTCCAGTCAACGTCGTTGTACGTATCGATCCAGGCAAGCTGTTCTTCGTGGCTGATTTGGCTGGACATGGTTGGCGGCCTCTCATGCAAGGCTTTGCGCTGTGTTCAGGACGACGGGCGAAGCTGGCGTTGATCGACGAACTCGGGAATGGGTAAAGGATGATCCGGCGTTCGGGGTGGTGAGGAGCGGCGAAAAAGAGGTAGAAGCTGGGTTGGGGAGGGCGGATGCTCTTATCTCTCTTGTGCAGCTGTGCAGTCTGGTGACTAGTGAGAGGGCGACGTTCAAGTCCGGAGGGTAGTCCAACGCTCTCTTGCTGGAAGTAGTGGCACATGCATGTCTTGTGCTCTCGGCGCCGAGTGTGGTGCCCTCCAATGCAGATGCAATGCGTCTTGCCCGCTGTCAACAGCCCTCAATGAATCCACAACTCCTGAACAGCCCTCTCCTCAATCACCACCCTCCTCTTCTTCCAAAAGAACCGTCTCCACAAAACAATTTCCGTCAAATCAGGCTTCATACCCACAAATACCGGCCCATGAAAGTCATAATACAGTCCAAGATTATCGATGACATGATCAAGATATGCCCGAACTTCCTCATAGCGGTTCGCAATCTCCCTATCTGATTTCCGAAAGTAATGTCGACGATATCTCCAGACTCCCGACAAAGCGACCGCAGTCATAGAGATGAAGGGTGATGAGTAGACCAACCAGAATTTGAAATTGAATATCCACAAGAACATGAAACCTAGAAACAGGGTGATGGCCGTTGAGGACAATATGATTTGCCCAATCTTGGATTGTCGATTGTGCAAGTGCGATGCACTCCATTGTAGAGAAGTTAGCGGTGTTGCGGGCAAGAGTACCTTTCCATAAGCGTCGTTGGCTGGACACAGTCGTTTCAACTCAGGTTGGCACCCCGCTGGGCGTATTAGTATGGGAGGAGACCAGCGGCAAGCGCCACAACGAGGTCCCCCTGTTCGGCTGTGACTAGCACAAGCGCTATCTTAAAATCGCTACCAATACTCAGGATTGCGAATCGGCCTTGGTGCTTTTGGTCGTCGAATAACGGGGCATCAGAAGGACTGCTCTTGAAGAGGGAGCTCAATTTTACCGGACGTGAACGAGCATGTATGCCTCGCCCAGCAGCGCCCAGTACGAAGCGCTTTCGGGTTTTTGACTGATATGCCCAGTTCTGTGGTGATATGAACTCTTCCAGATCATATGTGAATGCGGAGATGTAACCCACATAGCTGAGAACCCGGGCATGCACGTGAAGAGTCTGCGAGTCCTCGAGTTTGAAATACGGGAGTGGCCAAGGCAGATGTCCACTCTTGTCCTTGTCTTTTGGACTCTGACATTTCCAGAACTGTTTCGCTCCGGCATATTTGATCGCACCGATAGCACGCATGTCTCGGTCATCGGACAGAGACAAGCGCCAGTCCATCGCCAGGTAGGAATGTCTTGGTTGTGCGAGGGACTTCTGATGTAGTAGTGCCATAGGCCACAATTTCTTCGACGTCTTTCTCGCGTAGAACATAGATTGATGCCTCGGCGAAGACTTTGCTGACTTTGTGGCTGTAGTCAACTACAATAGAAATGGTGCACGGTCCTCAATCCAGATCTCGGACACGACTTGTGGTAGATGGAACGCCACACATTCCCAACAAAGCGTAAAGTCGATCGTGTTCTTTCGTCACTTCAAAATCTCGAGATACAGTCAGAGCGCCGGTCAGACTTTTGCTCAGTTTCCGCCCGCTTGGCGTTACTCGGGCGTTCTCCTCGACTTTACGGACAGACAAAGCAATCGATGCCTCTGCATTTTGGCCTTGCGACGAGACCGTGGGAGACAGCTTTCTGATCTCTGGAATCAGTGCAGCAGCAGCAACAAAGTCATCGATGGCGAGACTTTCGGATCCGCACTGAATGGCGAGAGTTCTTGAAGCGAAAGCTCTTGGCGAATCCATATTCTAGATAGCCATGATCGGGTGTATAAGCCGATCATGGAATTGTATATCGACTGGAGCTTGCCAATACATGCACAGGTATACTCTGAGTTTCGTGGCGATGGATGAGGTCCTTCACGAGCTTCCGATTGCGGAGGCAATAGAGGCAAAGAGTGCCGTCGGAGTAATGACAGCCAAGCCATGCGGTCACTGTCTTTGCCTTGGAATAAATCTGGAGCATGATTGTGACTTGTTCAGCTAGCTCTTGGCTGTCTTGTTGATAAACACAAATGGCATCCACTCAAAGATAAATTTCGCGTGCGGGATCTTGCAACTGCACAAGGGCATCTACCAGGTGCTTTGTAACAGGCAGAGGAACCCTGTTGCAATGCAGAATGCTGGTGGCAGCAGAGGTGCCCCAAGCGTATGATAGAGCAGTGTATTCTACTTTTCTCGCTTCGCCCTCGATGAGTACTCCCCCACTGATCGGAAGGTCTGCAGTTAGCAGATCCACTTGCAGGCGTCTGTGCATTCTGAACGAGAATGCAGAGGCAGGAGGAAGGCGCATTAATCTTGTCTCCCATGGCTGACGAGGTGAGTAGAGCTGACCAATGCTGTGCTCGTTGCTGCTGTTTGGAGAAAGTGGGGTCGCATTGTTTAGGACTGTCTCGTCTCGATCCTGAGGGGCGCCGCTCTCAAAGCAGACTCCAGCGCATGCCATGGGTGGTCGCTCTTAGGGAGCATCAAGATTCAAAGAGCATCTGAGATTATGGCAGCTTGGGTCTTTACCATAGACTCAACGATCCCAGGATAGTAGGGAGACGCGGCCTTTTGAGCCTGGATGCATGCGAGCAGCCGTAACGCGTCGAGGCCGCAGCCGTGATACGCAAGGGGGCCTGCATGGCTGAGACAAGTAGGACGGTGACGATGGTGACGAAGTGTTGAGCATTCCTGTCCGGACGTACGAGAATGTGTGATGTTCAGGTTGTTGATGGGGACGATGATGAAGGGCGAAGGAAGTGATGTCGATGTCAAAGACGAGACGAAATGTAGCAAGCACGTGGGGGATGCCTGCCTCTGCTTGATTGGTCAATGGCTGAAGCTTCCCTCACAGTGGGGCTTGTGTCGAGATTCTCTCTCTGGTCGAGGCTGCCGTCATGTTTGAATCTTCTCCTCTTTCTTTCTCCGTACTCCATACTTCTAATTAATACATACACAAGAAGCTACCAAGATGAGGTTCGGACGCACGCTGGAGCTGGCGACATACTCGCCGTGGAAGGACAAGTACATCGACTACGCCAAGCTCAAGAAACTGCTGCGCGAGGACGAATCCGCCCCGAGCTCGCCCGCTGCGGCCGAGACGTCGACCGACCAGAAGTGGTCCAAGGACGACGAGACCAAGTTTGTCGACGAGCTGGTCAACGTGCAGCTGGAAAAGGTCCACGAGTTCCACCGCGACACCTACGAGAAGCTCCGCGATCGTACCGCCGCCTGCGAGGCCAAGCTCGATTCCGTTGCGGCGTTTGAAAAGGGCTCAGACGAGGCTGGCGAGAGCAACGGCAATGGCAAGAAGCCCGTCCCAAGCGATGCCGAGAAGCAGAAGATCCTAAAAGAGGTGCTGGCCGAGCTTGATCAGATCACCAAAGAGACGAATGAGCTGGAGAAGTACAGCCGAATCAACTATACCGGTTTCCTGAAGGCGGCTAAGAAGCACGATCGGAAACGGGGTGGCTCGTATCGTGTGCGTCCGTTGCTTCAGGTACGATTGGCTGCATTACCATTCAACAAGGAGGACTATGGCCCGCTTCTCTTCAGGCTGAGTGCCATGTACAGCTTTGTGCGTCAACATTTGGAGGGCGCGGACAAGGATGTCAAGGCTGGCGAGAACCAGCAGGGTCAAGAGGAATATACGAGCCACAAGTTTTGGGTGCATCCAGACAATCTGTTGGAGGTCAAGACCTTGATCTTGAGGCATTTGCCAGTACTGGTCTACAACCCGCAAACGTCCAAGGTCGTCGAGGGCAACACCCCAGATCCGTCCATCACCAGCATCTACTTTGACAACCCAGGATTTGAACTCTACACGAACAAGGTCGCCCAAAGCTCTGGCTCTTCGCTTCGACTGAGGTGGTATGGCCAACTGAACAACAGACCACCGATCTGGGTAGAGAAGAAAACAGTCTCAGAGGACAACACATCTCGCGAAGCCCGCTTCGTTACCAAGGACAAGTACATTCAGCGCTTCCTCAACGATGAATACCACATGGAAAAGCAAATCCAAAAGCTCGAGGACCGTGCAGGAGCCGAAAGCGAAGAGGCCAAGGGCATGAAGTCTGCTGTTGAGGAAGTCCAAAGCTTCATTAAGCAATATGAACTACAGCCTGTTGTGCGCGCCAACTACAACCGCACTGCCTTCCAAGTTCCGGGTGACGACCGCGTGAGAGTTAGTCTTGACACAGACCTCGCCTTCATTCGCGAGGACGCAATCGACACCGACCGACCTTGCCGGGATCCAGAAACCTGGCACCGCACAGATATTGACAACAACGAAATGGAGTTCCCATTCTCTTCCATCCGGAAGGGTGAGGTCAGCCGATTCCCATTCGCCGTTCTTGAGATCAAGCAGCACGTCACCCAGGGCAAGAGAAGTGCAGAGTGGATTCAAGACCTGACGCACAGTCATTTGGTCAAGGAGGCACCCAGATTCAGCAAGTTCGTTCATGGTGCAGCCGAGCTTTTCGAAGACTATGTCAACACATTCCCGTTCTGGCTCAGTGAAATCGCGACGGACATTCGACGCGACCCCCAACAGGCTTTCGAGGAAGAGCAAGCCAAGCGACAGAAAGAGCGCGACGACGAGTTTGCGGTAGGATCTCTGCTCAAATCGACTTCCATGACCAGCCCAGCGCAACGCGGCAAGTCTGGTGCAATTATCTCACCTATTGGTTCTCCCGCTATCGCTGGCTCTCAGCAAGCTACCGGTCTCGAGCAACAGACAAGGAAAGTATCAGCGCAACCAACACAGCAAGATGATATCGCCGAAGAACCCGATGATGATGAGACCGGAATCCAATCCAATGGCGCAGAAACGTCAAGAACACCAGGTGGTCTCAAAAGCCTGTTCCCGACCTTCAGCACCAGCAAGTATGCTCAGTTTAAGCGCAGCAAATCCCGCCTTCCGCCTGGCGTTGTGGAACCCAAGGAATGGATCAAAGACCAGGGAACGAACAAAGTTGAAGGTAAAGTATGGCTGGCCAACCAGCGTACTTTTATCAAGTGGCAACATGTCTCCATCTTGCTTGCTTCCCTGTCGCTCGGTCTCTTCAACGCTGCCGGTCCCAATAACACTGTCGGCAAGGTCTTGGGAGTCGTGTACACAGCCGTTGCTGTCTTCGCTTCGCTGTGGGGATATGGCATCTACATGTGGCGCTCAAGTCTGATCCAGAGACGAAGCGGGAAGGACTTTGATGCCGTTGCGGGACCTGTGATCGTTTGCATTGGTCTCATTGTGGCCCTAATCCTGAACTTCGGATTCAAGGTAAATGGCAAACATCGCCTAGCGTGAATGCCTCGCTAACTCTGCCAACAGTACCGCGCAATAATGGACGAACGCGAAAAAGGCGGTGATGCGCAACCTGGAATGAACCAGACAGATTACTTGCTGCATTTCGGCGACTTGTAATGAGAGGGGCATGTGTATATGATCTTTAGGAGGCTTGATCGAAATCTGTACATACTAGGGATACCGACAGCAGTAGTCATTGTGCAAAGAGATGAAAATCTGTAAATCTAGCCCTCTATCTGGCTCAATTTGGGAGAGTCGGGTGGCTTGTCGTTAACGGCTTGGCGATGTTTCGGGTTGATTATTGTGCGGTGCTCGAGCGGAGAGGGCCTCACGACTACGATTCGAACACATCGAGACAACAAGACTCCGGCTGGGGTATGTGTGATCCCGCAGACTGGGGACGCTCTGGACTCAACGAAAAAAACTCCATCACCGCACTTCCCAGTTCAGGAACACGAGCACACGCATCATTTACCGCCCAGCCCCCAAATCTCCAATCCCGAGAAGCAAGTGTTTCATGTCGCTACAACCGAAGCGCCCATGTCTTCCAACTTTAAAGCATCGTCGTCCTTTCATCAAAATTGTTCCAGCCTGAGGACTGTACTCCTGCGTACAGCGTACGCGCAAAGATCTTGGCGACGCTGTGTATCTGATACACTTATACAAAGTCGAGCGTCTCGCTTGTGCAACGGCGTACCTCGCTTTGAGGATTTGAGACGAGGGGAGATTTCATGGACGCCACGAGGTGGGTAAGCGCTGTTTGGTGGGAGGTTGAGTATATGTTGACTCTGTTTGCTGCGTTTATTCTGGGAGTACAGGTCAATTCTTCGATTTTGCTGTGCGGTCTAGTACCATCTCTCATTCATTCGCTCTTTTTTGGTATCCTGGTGATACCGTCCATTCATTGCCCAACGATCACCTGAAGTAGCACGATTCGACGATCTATCACGACCAGCAAGCAATTGATACCATTCACGACCAGCAATTATGTCGATCCTGCTCATCGCCTCCCTCGCTGCCTCTGTATCTGCGCACGGCTTCGTCCAAGGCATTGTTGCTGGTGGGACTTATTACACCGGTAAGCAAAGTCGAAGCAGGCAACTCACATCTGGTGTACTTACTGATCCTTCGTCGATTCTAGGCTACAACCCCAGCTTCCAATACCGAGACCCAGCACCCATCGTCATTGGCTGGTCCGACCCAGAAGATCTCTCCAACGGCTACATCGCTCCAGATGCCTATGCCGATCCAGACATCATCTGCCATCTCGACGCCACGCCCGGAGGAACGTCGGCCAAAGTCGCAGCTGGCGATATCATAGAATTGCAATGGACCACCTGGCCGGAGAGTCATCATGGACCTGTGATGGACTATCTTGCGAAATGTCCAAGCTCTTGCTCAGATGTTGATAAAACGACCCTTGAATTCTTCAAGATCGACGAAGGCGGTCTCATTGATGGGAGTACGAGTCCAGGGACTTGGGCGAGCGACCAGCTTATCGCGAACAACAATTCCTGGACCGTCACGATCCCCTCGTCCATCGCGCCCGGCAACTACGTTCTTCGACATGAGATCATCGCCCTTCATTCTGCTGGCCAATCTGATGGCGCACAGAACTATCCTCAATGTATCAATCTGGAGATTACCGGGTCCGGGAGTGATACGCCAGCTGGATCACTCGGGACGGCTTTGTACAAGGAGGACGATCCGGGGATTCTGATCAATATCTATACGGCGTTGAATACGTATGCGATCCCGGGACCGACGCTTTACAGTGGAGCCGTGACGATGGCGCAGACGGAGGTGGCGGTTGCAAGTGCTGCACCGCAGAGCTCGGGGTCGAGTACGAGTTATGTGGCTGCTGCTACTGCTACGACGTCGGCGAAGAGTTCGACGTCTGCTGTTGCAAACTCGTCTTCTTCATCTGTGGCCGCTGCTGCGTCTTCGAGCTACACCACACCGACTTCTTCAGCGGCCGCATACACTCCCTCTTCCTCTTCGGCAAAACCCATCGCCACATCTACGGCCTCCTGCACAGAAACACTCTACACCACTGTCACCGCATTCGAAACGGCCACTGTCTCTGGAGAAGTCAGCGCATCCACTCCGACTTCATACGCTTCCGACAACAGCACAATCGCCTGGGGTGAGAAGCCCTCTAAACCTCTCCCAAACGGCTACACGGTGAAGGATCTACTGGAGTGGGCTGCGTATCTGATGGAGAAGGCTTGGAAGAGTGAGGAGGTTTTGCATCAGAGAGATTTCAAGGTATGAAGGGGCCTTTGGGCGGCGTTGCCATGATTCCGGGCTTTCTCTTCGGTTCTCCTTCTGTATATACAATGGGCTATGTACCATATGAGATTTTCAGTACTTCTGATCGCTTATCTAAGGGTACAATTGAAGGACATCGGTTCAAGCAAAGCTCACACACTTCTCGCTGTAAAGCGCTCTGACATAGAGATAGTCCCGGCAGTTGCTGTCCGGCTCGTCTGACACAGTCCATATAATCGTGTTGCAATCCTTCGGCGGGGGACTTGCAACGAAAGTACCCGAAGCAAAAACCCTCCAACGCATATGCCAAGGTGTCTCTGAACGTAGGAAATGCCCGAGTCATTATCGTATAGGCCCGCCATGTCAAACATCCCACAGAATGCGAAAATCCATGGGTAGTAAGCCACTTTGTCCCTAGCCATGGATTCTCCAAGTGAGCACAAGCACCCAAAAAGCACCCACGCCGTTTAGCGAGAAGAGGAGCAAGAGTATCGAAATGAGGGGGCAAACGCGTGGAATGAAAACTTCCAAGAAACTACTGCCCTCGATTCCGAGTTCGGTATCTTCATCTAGTATCCTGAGGTCCCAAAATTGAGGAGACATCGTCTCTGAACTAGACAACAGAATGTGTAGAGTGCGTGTAGAGAGCAGAAAGGTCCGTGTTAGGACCAAGTCGCCAGTTCGCTTGAAGAGGATGTCGGCCCAAGAGCGGAAGAACCTTGGTCCATCTCCATCGATGAAGGATCTGTCGATGCAGATGAACAATGTAACCCGCACTCGACCATCGAGTAACAATCTCGTATTCTAAGGGAAATTAAAGGCCCATTCGTGGAAAATCGGATGCGGAGAGCCTTTCACACCTCTTAGGTACGCTCTGAGAAGTTTCTCTAAGTTCCAGCATTGCGAAAAAAAAAAGGGAAAAAAAGGCGACCGCTTGACGGCAATATTGAGACCTCGATTCATTCTCACCACTGGGCTTGTCGAGTAGTATCTGAAGGTCGTGGTACGGCGGTGTCGGACATGTCGAGCACGTGAAAACTCTTTCAGCGAGTTCGCAATCAGTCCTCGAGCTTCTACTTTGTAAGATCGCCATGCAAAATTAGAATCGTCTTCAAATTGGTTTATGATAATTTCTTGTAGATGCGAGGAGTGGCATATTGATATCGAATATGCCAAGTAGGCAATAGGCCATGTCTTCACTTCGTGTTGTCTGACTGTTCGAAGCCCAGCTCATGCGACACGCCACGCTGGCTGTGTGACTGGCTGAGCTATCCTTCAGATGATCTCATCGATTCCTGTGATGGCTCCTAAGTGTTTACTGAGCGAGCTTTTGCTGCCAAGTTGGTTGAAACTCGAGTCGTAAAAGATGACAGTCCCAGCAGCTAAGAGTTCCTGCAAGGTCCAGACTCGAGTACACCAGCGACTTGCTGAAAACTGTGAGGTCAAAGCATCGGAGATTGAAATGTTGAGCTCGATCCCACCCAAAAGTGGTCTTGGGTTGTCGGCCAAAACGGTTTTGCTTGCTCCCGGTCTATCTTGGGGTCGGTGTTCTTCTGCTTCGGATACTATGTCGAGCATAAAAGCATAGCACACGGCGGCGTCTCGATACCACGCAAACCTTGACAGAGTCAGCACACCTACATCGACAGTAGCACTGTGGCCGAACGCATACACGGGATTGATGGCTTTCGAGAGTCTCGCGCTATTTGTCTTATCGATACAGTATCTGGGAGTTTCAGCAAAGTAACCCTTCTGATCTGCTCGTACTCTGTACGTATCGACCCATGCCCATTCAAGTCCCTGAGATCGGGCAATATCGCAGCATCAGTCTATCTTCTCCCAGCCTTGGCCCTCTCGGCGGATTCCGGCAAAAAAATCCTGGAGGCTGACTTCGGCATCACCCCAAAAATGGGAGAGAATGGTATATTTAGCCTTTGGAATCTGGCTGTCGAAGAATTCTCGGAGCTCCAGCGTAGTCGTGTGTGAGGCGCATGGTTCCGGATCCACATGCAATGAGGTTATATGGAAGTGAGATTAGGCTGAGAAGAAGAAAAGGGGTGTGCCATCTTCTAATACCCGGTCTGCATCATGATCTCTGCGATGCCTTCCCAAAAGTCCCAACGAGGCTGCGTGTGGCGTGCCAGGCCTGCTGCATCCTCGCCTCGTACGCCGCCATGATTGGAAACTTTATTGCTGAGGTGCAGCTTCGCGAAGAGGGGAGAGTAGCTTATCGTGGATATGAAAACTAATTGGTAGGTGTTCGATCTTTCGATGCGCGTACGTGCTGGAGGTTGAGGCTGCGAAAGAAATGGAAGTGAGGTGGGAGCGGCTAATCTCAGAGCACGGAGCCATTCTTACGGCTAACCCGAACTAGCTAGGCTCTGGGGCCTGAGATAAACCGAATGACCTCACTCCAACTTCTGCCGCATATCTTCGACATCAACACAATGCCACCCTTCAACAAGCCATTCCGCTTCTTTGAGTTGCCCAGAGAGCTACGAGACCATGTATACAGCTACCTCATCGACGAATACCGCAGCTCTGACACCATCATCCGCGGCTGCAAGGCTCGCTATCCCAAGCTGATCATCGACAATGTCCCTCGCATCTCCCTGCTCCTGTCCAACAAGCAGCTCGCTCAAGAATACAGAGAACAGCTACCGAAGACGCAAACTTTGACTCTCTACGACCCATTCGATTACCTTGTTGGTCGTGCCCATTTACCTCAGACATTACCTCGGAGCTGGCTCAACCTGACCGGAGTGATCGCTGCATTTCCCATCTACTGTGGCTGGCACCGTGATGAAGACGTTCACTTGATGAATGTTCCTTGCCTGGCCAAAGACTCCCTCATAAATCAAGTACATAATTTGAAGCAGCATGTCTGCGACAGCCTCCCAGAACTCAAATCAGTTCAGTTTCGCATGAGCTTGGTCTGGCAATGCAACAACCACTACGAATGGCCGCGACACTACCACGATGAGCAGATGAATACAGAGCTTGAGGCGGTTGTGAGTTTGATACCTCAGATAGAAGCCTGCGATATCGTGCTACATGACGAGGAAGAGGATTGGGTCGAGTTCGATCACTACGGGAATTCGGCCGCTTTCAAGCGCGATGCATGGGCAACTTGGAGCAGAGAAACTGGATGGCAAGCAGGGAGAACCCCGAAGTACCCCTTTCCGAAAGCGCTTGACAGAAACAATCTTCCGAACGAACGCCAATAAACGCCACTGAACGGACGTCACATCAAAGACCATCTACCTATAGTTTGATGAGCAGAGCCGGAATGGTGCGAAAGCTCCGTCGGAGTCGCTGGCGACAGATTGGACCTACTCTCGATTGGCAACTCGATGAAAACACAATTGATGCCACCAAAGTCTCATGGTCGTCGACGAGAAGCAGCTGCGCCAGTCCAAAGGACGGACTGCACACTCGTCAATGCGTTCCGGGTCTCTTTTCATTAATGTTGACTCAGACTCCGACTACCTGGACTCAAAGCAAAGGCCACTAGATTCGGTGAAACGATTTCCTCAACGGTTCGCGACTTGGGCAAGTTACCGATATTTCATTCGGTGGAGTTCTGTCCGGTATGACGCCGACTCACCTATAACCGACTCTTTGAACTTGATGGCGGTACCGTTCGCAGGTGGTGGGAAGCACTGTACACCTGATCACACCACTCACCGGACTAGGGGACGCCAGGTGGTCACACGCTGGAGGATTTACCCCAATCAACTCTGAATTCTGCTCGACGATTCGTCCTTGGCCCAAGCCATGTGGCGGGCTAAGATCTGTGGGCAGCTGCTTCAGCTTGAAGTTTACCTAACTACAGAAAACCCAAAGGGGATGGCTGAGGGAAGTGAATCCTTCTGGGATGAAATCCTATGGTCAGAGTGCAGATTTGGCACCAGCAAGCTGGAAAGCTGAGACGCACATGGCGCAAATCGATGATTCCATCATTACACAGCATGGCCATGCAATCACACTCCCCCAAGACCGACTTTCGGACACTTCAAGGACGCAAACCGGGCTTGAACTACTTACTTCGCATGAGCAGGTATATATACCGCCATCGTAACCTATTTCATCTAATCATCAACAATAGAACCAACAACATCCGACCTACCAAACTCTCCCGACTCATTATCAATCCAACGATGAAGCTCACTTCCATCCTCGCCCTTATGGTGGCCTCGGCCATCGCCATGCCGGCTACTTTGCCAGAACCCACGTGCGCCGACAAGCAAGCGGCTTGCTGCAACGGTAGCAACTATCTTGCAGGCACCCTGGTTTACAGTTGCGCTATCTGTACGTCTTTCGAAACGGAGGAAACTCAGATCTGTGCTTGACATGAACGTTCTACAGATACACCGGAGTCCCCAGTCTGCGATATCAAGAGCAATGTTATGTGCTGCGAGACTTGCTTTACGGCTGTGAGTCGAACTTTCAATATATTGTTTAGATATGCTCTGACTGTCTGTTATTTAGGGCAATCTCTGCTTGGGATGCACGAAGTATTACCCTTGAAGTGTACTTTCTATCGATTTTGCCCTGGAAAGCGAAAGGCTGAAGACGGTCTTGACTTGAAAGTTATGGGAATTCTGTCCTGGTTATGCGCAAGACGTGGCCGCATCGCCAAGTATCGAGTATCGAATCTTTTGTTCACATCGTTTGATCGGCCGGCAAAGCTCCGCAAAGGCTTCTACAGTACACCCAAACCAAAGGACGAGGTCTCCACCACTCCACTGCCGCCATAGCTATATCATCAGAGCGTCCATGAAGAATGACATCTATGAGTAGCGATTGCTCCACATCTCGGCCATATAGACAACATCAACGCTACGTCGTCCCTCTGAGCAGAAGGTATAATCACTTTTGTCTTTCCTTGCCTCGATCTCTATCATATATCAATTCAGCATCCCCAACCAACCGCCTCCAACATCGAAGCTGTCTGCTCTGATGTCCGTACCTCGCAGGTCTGTCTCGAACGTTTGTCGCAATAGGAGGAGATGAAAGGGTGGAGGGAAGAGGAATCATCCATTTTGAATGAAACAGTAAAGAACGAGGAAACCAAAAGACAACGCAGATTTCTCATGCTGTGGGTAGTGTGTCAGTGGGGGTATATACATCTGCAAACAAAACGACTCCTGTGTCGTTTCAATCTCTCTCTCATCGCAAGCGGAATAAACAAAAGGAAAAAGCGAAAAAAAAACCCCTCCATCCTGTCGTAAAAAACGCTCGTCCAACAGCGAGCATCGATCAGAAGCGAACGCCTTTCCGCTGCAAATAATTACCCAACAAGCCATCCAATTGGCCCATCATATCCTGAACGCCCTTTCGCTGCTCGACGAAAAGTCCCTTCATGAGAGGGTGATCGGGTGGAGCGGGTGTGACTCCAGTCTTGTCGTGAATCATTACCAGCATATCGCGCACCTCAGAGCCGTCTTCCAGCCAGGCGCGAAGGCTGTCGTCGTTCCACAGCTGTTGTGCGACAATGGGTGACGTGTGAGGTGACAGATGCTGTGATGACGAGGTCGTACTGTCAGTTGATAGACCTCTGCTTGGCGTGACGGTCGCCTTGCGGGTCTCGTCAACAGGCATCGGCGACCGCGGCGCAGTAGGTGTAGGATCGTTGTCTTCTAGGAGTTCTGGCGTCTTTTCGATCGGTTCCGCCGGATGTTCGATGATGCTGGGCGAACTGGTGAGACTCTCAGGCTCTTCATCGTCCTCGGTGGCGTCTGTCTCATCTGCACCATCGCCCATCATTGGGATGTGAACAATGTCAGTGCCGTGCATAAAGGCATTCGATGAGATCTCCACGGGACTCTCAGAGAGCCTCTCATGGCTAGCCGCCTCGCCTTCACGACCCTGGATTGGATCTTCACTTTCATCCTGTGGCGAATCAAAGTCATCGAGTTCAACCCGTTGCTTCGATCGCTTAGCCTTCTTCGGCTTGTCATGTCCATCGTTTGTTTTCAGCATGTTGGTGATTGGGCTTGTGATCGGGGAGAGTGGGTTGGTGCTCTTGCTCTTCTCTTGTTGAGCGGTGTCGGTATCAATTTGGCCCGGTAAGCCGCTCACGCCGTCATCATGGTCCGAAGCCATCTCATGTGCCGCTTCAGAACCTTGCAGCTCGGCAAGGAATTCTTGGCTAGCTTGTTTCGTAATAATTTCTTGCGGCTGCGTGGTTGGTGCGGTAGCGGATCGAGCCATGGCACTTGGCTGCACGTTCGCTGTTCTGTCGATTGGCGAAGTCTTCCCACTCGTTATGGGGCTGGGACGTGGCGATTCTCGCTGGACATCCATTGACACCTTATCTGTTTCGCCGCTCTCCGCCTCGTCCTTCGACTTCTTGTCCTTCTTCTTGCTTTTAAAGAGCCCGCTGAGCATGCCGCCCTTCTTTGGCTCTTTCTTCTTCTTTTCCTTCTCCTCTTTCTTGGGCGGTTCTGTTGGAGAGTTGGTCTTAGTGAGACTCTCCAAGCTACTACTTCGTGGAGGATCAGATGGCGACCTGGACTCCTCGCGCAGGATACCTGGCGTGAGCGTAATCTTGCGAGTCTCGATGCTCTCGTCTTTGAGGAAGGAATCCGTGTTGCGGGCCCTTTTCGACTTGAGCGGCGCAGCTTCTGTTCCGATTGTCGGCACGATGTCTTCATCAACACCAAAGTGCGCAAACTCACCTGTCTTGTCGACCAATTTGGGAGCTGTTTCGTCACCATCGACACCTGCAGCTGCAAGAGCTTGGGCTGCGGTTGCAGCTTGTTCACGATCAAAAGACGCACGCTGCGAGGATGTGCTTGACCGGCTCTCTGCTTGGTCTTTTGCTTCTGCCTTGCTCTCATCCGTTTCTGCGTCTGAATCATCCTGTAGCCCTTTATCTGTCTGCATGACTGTCGCGTAGGGGTCGATCATCTGGGCCTCGTCTTCTGAGGAGTAGTCGTAGTCGGACGCTTCAACGTATGTAGGTGCCGCGAACTGGACTGTCTTCGCTTTTCGTCTGCGCATGGCCTTTGATAATGGATTTCGAGATTTTTCTGAATTGTCGCTGAGCATGGTGGCGGAGAGCTGCAGATCTGATCAGCGGATGAGTTCGAAACACGTACAGAGCAAACCAACGTCAATGTTTCGGTGCTTGTTCAATCGTGCAAGTCTCTCGGTAGGCGTCTCAATGTGCTCGGCGGGAAGGTAGCCTTGTATGCATGTCAGTGCTGTCGCGTGAAGACTGTTGAATACATAAGATCATACCAATACTGCTGTCTTTCACAACTCGCACGAGCCACCAATAGCTATTGCTGTCGTCAAGCAAAACCATGGTGTCGCCCTTGGTGGCATTGGCTTGCCCTTCAACAGTTGCTACAAAAGTGTGCAACGCATAGACGAATTCGAAGTCGATGTCCTCTGTTTCGCGTAAGCACTCGCCACCCCAACCAGAGTCAATGAAACGCTCGTCAAGATCAATGAAAACGTCTTTGACATCATCATCGTTATTATAAGTCTTCGTCCCATCTTCCAGTATAACTTCCTTGCTGTCTCCAGAGTCTGAGCGGTCCGATGGAAAGTCTGTAGTGCTTTCCCAGGATCCAGTAGATCCAGTGGGAGAAGGCGATATTTGTAGTAAAGGATCGTCTGTTGGTAAAAGTAGGGTTTCCATGTCGACGCTCTTAATGCTCGACAGACTGGGCGACGGCTCCAAAGAAGGTTGGTTCAGACTCAGGACACTGCGAATGAACGAGTGGCTCCGAAAAGGGCTCTCAATGGGTCGCCGGCTGTCATGAACATTTTCTGAGTCCGCGTGATGCTTCCGATCGTGTGAGGTGTTGGCGGTCATTCCCTGCTTGCGAGGTTGGTCATATGGGTCCTGATACTCACCATCTCCGTCGTTGGCTGTTGGCACCGAGTCCAGATCCGAGTCATACCTACCCTTGTGATGATGTTTCGACTGAAAGAAAGGAATACCACCAAGACGAGATCGCTTTGGCAGGGAGAGTTTTGGAGTATTGTCGAAAGGAGTAGAGACGTAATCCGACTGCGAAGCAAGCGGAGAACGTTCTGTCTCCACCATTCTCGCTCGCATCGGAAAATGCTGCGGTGTTTGCAAGAACGGCGATGACTCCGGAGTGATGTCTGCGATCTGGTTGAAAGACTCGCGCGTAGGTGTTGGAGTGGAACACGGCGACAAGCTGGAGGACCGGTCCGGCCAAGCTATGTTGTGCAACGTCGGGTTCGAAAAGGGCGAGATGTACTGACCATCGTCAATGCTGGGCGAGCTCGAAATCCTGTCCATCATATCATCGTCTGACTCTGCTTCTGTTTCTGCGCCTTCTGCGCCTCCCTCCTCGCCGTCGTGAGAGGCACCATTTGTCGCGTGCTCTTGCGCCTGGTTTGACTGGGCCTGATCAATTGCGCTGCTGTCGTCGGTGACGCTGCCAGCAATTTTCCACGCATCTGCCAACGCCTGCTCTTCTGAATGGCGCTCCTCGAGGACGTGGTTGACCTGGGCGGCAACGTTGGGAGCGTTGCCAGTCGGGCTCTGCTGCGGGTGCTTGGTGTGCTCCGCGGCCGAGGGGTTATCTTGGTCTTGCAAGTCGAGCGTGTCGGCACGCATGATGTTGGGGCGGGTCATGGTGAGGGATCAGGAGCGGTGGGCGAGGGTCGCCCGGGCCGCAGACGTGTTACTCGGATGCTGGATGTGCGGTGGTCTGCATGGCAAGGAAAGGGCCGCTGAACGTTTCAGGTGAATATCTGACAGGTCTTGGCAAGAGATGTCGTCGTCGCCGTCTCGTCTGGAACGAGAGTCAAGATGGAGATGGCCGGGGAGTGCAGCGAGTGAGTTGGCTGGCTGGCTGGCTGGCTGGCTGGCTGCTGTGGAGGCGTGGAACGGGAGTCAATGCCTCTGCGGCGGTAGAGATGATGGTGGTGGTGCTGTGTGGCCGGCGGCGGGGTGCTGTCGTTGTCAGGGAGTCAGTATGCAAGAAGGAATGGAACAAGGAAACGATCGTAGAGCGTCGTGGATGTCGTCGTGGATGTCGCAGTCGCCGTTTCCCTGAAACTTGGGGGCGCCCCTGCTCGCCCAGCATTTCGAAACCTTAGTCTGCTTATTCTGGATTAGCGCACGATCTGCCCGAGAGCCGAAGCTAAGCGCGGCGCCTCCCGTCGTCTCGACCGCCTTTCTGTCCACTTCACCCGCTGCATCTTCCTTTTTCATCCACATCCCAACGTCTCTATCGGACTTCATCTCCAATGATGCGGCTTCCAGGAGCGCGCGACACCCAGCCCTACACACTCTCTGATATCGACCTTTCAAGAATACACAACATCGCCTCAATGCTGAAGGACATATTGACCGACAAGTCAGCAAGTCCACTCCGTTGAACCGCTCTCCCACTGCACCAGCGTCAAACTCCTAACTGCCATGAACAAACACAGCGAATTGGAGAGAATGATAACCGTCCTTGGCTAACTTGCTGGACAAACAGAGTCCTGTCATTATTGTTCACATTCTCATGGACTTCGAGTGCACTCCCGCATCATGCACTCGTGGGCCTCTCAACCTCCGCTCCAACCTCCCAACCTCCACACGTCCTTCACCATCCCTCTTCCTTGACCTTGTATCTGCCAGTAGCCTGTGTGCCAGCAGCTTCCGCCAGCATAGACTTCTTCACCTCGCCCAGGACATTCCAAGCATCGTTGAGATATGCAACAAGGAATCTGATACTTGTCATCCAAATCACGCGTATCGTCATCGATATCGTAAAACTTCTGGAGCTGGTCTAGCGGCAGCTTTCTGGTGTCCTGGCTCATGCGCTTCCCGAATTCCGGGTCAGCCCTCACAGCCTTCAGGAAATCCTTCAGGAACTTCTGCAGGCCAGCGAGGTAATGCTTTGGATCCACTTCAGTGACGACGCCATCCGAATTCTGTTGTACCGGAAAATGGTTGTTTTGGATGGGGAAGTGGTACATTGCCACAAGCGGTAGCAGGTCGTGGTTGAGATGCATATCGACTCCCACATATTCATTCCCACTTCGTACGCGAGGATATCACTGTCCATGGTCAAATCTGAGAATGCATTAGACATTGTTCCGAATGCTCGGAGATGCTTGGTTTCCCAATTGTGATCAGGTTTGTCCTTCAGGCCGGCTGACGGGCGAGTCAATGTACTCCGAAAACAGCTGTTTGCTGCCACGAGGTGGAAACATCGTAAAATTCGCAGACTTCCGCAGCCGCATTATCCATATGGCAAAGGATTGTCAACTAGTAAGGATGAAAGAGTCGACATTCAAGAATCTAACCAGAGTAATGATGCATGATTGAGCGCTTCAGCAACACGAGCCCAACGCACTGATGACGGTCATTTATATGCTGGAAAAGAGGAGCACGACGGCAAGTAATTGGGTTGACACATGGAAGACACAGCATACCTGCAAATTTTACGAAGGCGGAGACAATGACACTGGCACAGCACAAATCTGATCAAAATCATGCGCATCGTCATTATTTCACGGGTTCCTAGGACAGGCTCCCGCTGTACACACTCGTGAGCTTCTCCATTTCATACCAATGAACATTCATTGCTGACTTTCTGCATGCATCGGCCTGAGACACGGCCTTCACTTCTCCAGCGCAAGGTCATAACTTTTCTTCAATGCTTCTTGGCCGCCGACTTTGCAACGCTCGCCTCCTTCCTCTTGACCTCCTGTTCGGCAGCCTTTTTCTCCTTAAGAACCTTGACAGCCTCCTCATGCGCCTCCATCTTAATCTTCTCCCTCGAAACTTTCTGTGCAAGCGACATCCTGTCGTTCTTCTTATCTGGTACCCTCTTCAGCTGATGTTGCGTGTACACCTTATCTTTGGTCTTCTCCGTCACAGGCGTAATCATGTACAAACCATCTTACCGATATCCCGAGTGCGGGCCCTTTTCCAGCTTGGCCACAGTCACCTCGGATCACCCTCCCCGGCTGCTTGGACTTGATGTTCACTTTGAGCAGGCCCTTTGGTACTTTGCTATGGCCGCCGTAGTACAGAGGATCGCCGTGATCTGGATCCATCTCCTTGAAATTGCCCTTCACCACGATGGAATAGGCGCCAGTGCCTTCGTTGCTAACGATGCCGTCCATCCAAGTAGCATGTGTACCCGCACTCCAAGCCGTACCTCGAGAGGGTCGCTAGGTCCCCGGAACAATGCCATTCTGGGCGTGAACGAGACTTTTCATAGTCGTGGTTGAGGCCTTTTTCTTTCGAGACTTGACTGGTCGCTTCTTGAGGAGCGTTTCAAAACCGATATGGGTTGCGGATGGCTGGGAGATGCCCTGGCTCTCCGCGGGCTGTCGCCAAGTTGGAGTGTCTGCCTGGGCCTGGGCTGGCTCCGTCGACGTTTGCGCTAGAGATGTCTGACTTCCCACTCGCGACGGAGGATGGATGCGGACCCAGCGGTCATGAGCTTTCACCATGTACTTCTTGGGCAACGAATATCTGTCCTGCGTGTGCTCAACTCCAATGTTGATGTCGATGAAATCGTCGAGCACTTCGAACTGCCAATCACATGTTTCTTGGGACAGTTGTTCCAGAAGTCGGATCTCGCTGCTGAGCAGGGCGTCCAGGAAGTGGTCCAGACGTGCGAGAAAAGGTTGAGGATCCTGCTCGGAAACACCAGAGTCGCTGAAGCTCTCAGTGTCACTCCAGCCATCTTCGCTACTATCTGTTCCGCCACCATCCTCCACTTCGACTTCCATTCCTCCATTTTCCTCATCCAAAAAAGCTACTACCTGAAGCTTGCTTTTCCGCACTTCGTGTGCCCTCCGCAAAACCGCTCTTCGCCTCACCATCAACCTCTGGGAACCACCCATTTGCATCGGCATATTCATACATCACGATCAAGGGCAGCAGGACTTCGTCAATATCTTTTACAGTCTTTTTCGTGCGCTGCTCAGGTTCAGTGGGAAAATACGTATGCGACATGGTTGCAGTGTCGACGAGAGATGCCTCGCGAATGTGAGTGTGAGAAGAGATGTGAAGCAGCAGGCGGGCCTATATGGCTTGCGATCAACGTTTGCTAAAGGCTCCAGAAGAGCCTGGAAAGTCCAAATGTCTTTCAAGGTCTTTGACAAATTTGTGCTCGCGAACAAGGCCTTCCCTGTTCCTTCGAGGGTTTTCGATATTTTGCTTGCTAATTCCAGTAAAACGTTGCCTGCGCAGAAATTGAAAAGGATAGTTACGGAGACTGTAGTTTGGTAGTCGGTCTGGGCGATATTCGCCTCGCTCGAATAACGAAACCCCCTCCTTCACCTACTTCTTCTTATTCCTCTTCTCTGCTCTCTTCAGACCTCTCACATCCTTCTTCAGCCTACTATCCACCATCTTATACTTGCCCTTCACACCTCTCGGCCTGCCCGATCCCTTATTCTGCCCGCCAGCCTTGATGACCTTTACTGGCTCCCGCTTCTTCTTTCCCTTCGCGGCCTTCGCCATCAGCTTCGTGATCTGGTTGACTTTGTCCCGATCCCCGCCTTCGCCGTCCTCCATCAAGCCCTCGCTCTTCTTCTTCATCTTCTCCAGTCTTCTCGCTGCGCGCAAAGTCTTTCGTGCTTTGGCTTCGCGGACCTTCTTGATAGGTCGAGCATTCACAGCTCGCGTCTTCTCTTTAATCGCTGCGGCGGCTTCCTTGGAGACTGGGCGTTGCATTTTGGAGTGCTTGTTCTCGTCGTCAAGGAACCATTCCGGCAAGCCATCAACGTCACGGTGAGAGTATTTGTTGAAGTTGTCGTCTGCAAGTTGTGCCTTAGTCATCTTACCAGTCGCCAAGGCATGTGCGAGAGTCATGGCCTCGGCGGTGATGATGTCGATATTCGGTCTGCCAACCTCCATCTCCTCTCGTTGAGTGCCTTCTTCCCAGTCTTCTTCTTCCTCATCCGCTGCGACATTCTCAGGTTCTGACCCACTTTCCTCATCTTCAACAGTCTCGAATTCCTCGTCCGCTTCAGCATCAACGGTCTTGAGCTCGGGTGAGTCGACATCGATACCACTGTCACGTTCTGGCTCCACGTCTTCAGCGTCTTGCTCTTCGTCAAGACCATCAATACCGCTAAACAGATCCTGCTGGAAAAAATTGGCCGCTCTCCTCGAAAGACCACCCTCTTTCGTGTCTTTGCCTCGCAGATCTGTAGTCAAGCCCTCTCCAGAATCGTCGTCACTGTCCAAGGCATCGTCGTCGTCTTCGATCAGATCGTTATCGCTGTCCGTATCTCCAGTTGTCGTTCGCTCGTCGAAGTCTTCAAACTCTTCCTCGTCATCACTGCCTTGTGCTGCTCGACGGACCCGTTTTGCTCTCGCTTTGGCGTCGCGGTCCTCCCGTCGCTGCTGGTACATCTCCCACATGCCGTCAAGCTCTCTCTCAAGCGTATCGCCATCTTCGTCCTCGTCCTCACTGCTCTCTTCTTTCTCTTTCAGCTTCTCCGGCTCGACCTGCGTGTGCATCTTGCCTCGAGTGATCGCTTTCCGTACAAGCGCCTCTTTGTCCACGTCCTTCAACCGAAAGACACCATCAGTCTCGCCGGCATCGATGCCAATCTCCATGGGTGTTGTCATGCCCATTTGCATTCTTACAATCTCCTTCTGCTTGCGCTCGTTGTCTCTCCGACGCTCTTTTCGCTTATGCTTGTTCTGCGATTCATTGAGCGCCTGGAGCTCTTCTTGCAAACGCATCTCATCGTCCATAGATTCAAGAACAGCAACCTCTTCCCCTGCCGCGCCTTCTTTCGCATCTTCCGGCTTGGCTTCGTTCTTCTTGTGTGTGCCCTCCTTCTTTTGCCGCAAGCCAAAGATATCTCTCACTTTGAGTCTCCATCTCAACAATATCTTGAATTCCTTCCGCCCGAGGACCTTCATATCCTGGCAGCAAATTCTAACCTCTTCAGTGGTGTCTGGCAGCTTATCCAGCGCTGCCATCGCAATATCGCCATTACCTTCTTGTCTAAAATGCAGTCGATTGAGACTGCCAAGCATCGCGATAGGATCTTGAGTCTGGATGAACTCGCTTGCAGGCGCTTCGTGAAATTGTGTCCAGTCGCCCTCTTCGTAACCCTCTCTCTTGCGCTTCTTCTTCTCGGGATTGAAGACTTTAGCTTCGTTGTTCTCCACTGCGTCTTGAACTTCGGAGAAAGCATGGTTCGGGTCGAGGAAGCGAGGGTCGAGATTCTTTGGGGCCTTGTATCCTCTGCAGACATAGAAAGTCTCGGCAGACACATTTCTTGACGACGGCGGCTTTGTCTGATCCACTTTTGTGAAAAGCTGCTTGAATATCCATTCCAACTTCGCACTGTCCTTGCTCCTGAACACCTTGGTTACGAACACACCGCCGGGAACGAGGAATTCAGTCGCCAGCTTCAAACTGCTCAAGACCAGCTCGTTCTGGGAGAAAGCATCCTGCACCCACGCAGTTCCTACATTGGGCGCACCGTCGTGCACGACACAGTCCGCTTTCCACGTCTTCAGATGCCCTCGAATGGTCGCTCGGCACTTGTCGGTGGTGATGTCGCCCTGGAAGGAAATCGTCTTCGGGATGGGCTTAATGGGCGCGAGATCGACTCCGACGATGAGGGACTTCTGGGGCATCGTCTCGGCGGCAACCTGCATCCACGAGCCGGGCGCAGCACACAGATCGATCAGGCATTTTGCGTTTTGCAGGAAGGAAAACTTCTTGTTGAGCTGAATGAGCTTGAAGGCGGCACGGGCGCGGTAGCCTTTCTCCTTGGCAAGGTAGTAGTATTTGTCCAGACGTGCCTTTGCGTGCTTCTTCTGAATTGCCATAGTGGGATTTGCGGGCTCTGAGAAGAGCGCTGATGTGGTGGTGCGCAGGGACTTTCGGTCGAGGTCTGAAGAAAAGATGGCAGGCGCATAGCGGATCACTTCCGCTCTTTCCCTTGGCGGAGTGCGACAATCACTTCAGCTGCGATCCACTTCTTCCTTCCAGCAACATCCCATCGAGAGGAATCTATCTGGCACTTGTCATTAGAGCAGATTATCTCCTATGCTTCCTTGAAATCGCCCATGGCCCGATCCTCCTTCGTCCCGTTGCTTAAGATAGAGATCCTCACCGATAACTCGACCGTCTCCTCGACGTTGTGTCGATGGATATGCCGTCGGCCATTTTCCAGGCTCCTGCTTCCTCCACGAGTAACTGGAGCTAACGACGAGGCGTAAGCGCTTTGTTTCTGCTACTGTGGCGGTGGGCTGGGTTTACACCCAACAGGTAGCATCCCGAGGAGGTTCGACGGAAGACAGGCCAATTGTCAGGGTCAGTAGCACAGATCGTCTCAATATTGTCGGGCATCAGGTTACTCTTAATACCTATCGCAGCATTTGTTATGCTATGCGGTAGCCATAAGAGTCATCCTCAGGCTGAAGGAAAAGTTGAGATGATAGGTGCATTCCTCCAACTCGCTACAAGGCATCGAACACCTCGGAACGCATCGCCTTGGAAATAATACTCACAAATTAGAGATGCCACATGCACTGGATTGAGAGAACTGTGTGTCGCAGCTTCCAGATTTCACATGCAATGCTCCTTCCCCGGAAAGCACACGAATCAACCAGCCCCGCTTCATTACGCAAAACGACCTTCCAAAATCTCGCGATAGCCTCTTACCTGAACCACTCCATCTCTCGACCACCAGCTGCCGAAGATGGAAAACGCGTACCGTCGCAGGTATGACCCTGCGTCGGCAGACGCATCCTTATCGGCAGATTCGTCCTCAACTCAGGATGAAGGAACCTCTCCCACTCCCTCTCGCATCATCCACTACGGTAACGCCGAGTTGAGGCTTATTGGCAAGGTAAGTCGTACTTTCAGAAGAGACCGAGTACCGCTGACAATGTGAGCAGGCATGCGGCAAGCGTCTCCCACCGGCGAGCGCCGTACAGGCCATGTACCTGTACGAGATGCAGCGCGAAACCGAAGTCGAGTCGCTCTTCCAGGCCCAGATGTTCCGCCTGGCCCGCAGCGAAGATGATGCTCTCAACCAGTCTCGCCGCATTGATGCTCTCGAAGCCAAGCTGGTGCAGATGGAGAAGCAGGCCGCCGCTCGCGACGTTCAGACTCGTCTCGCCACCTCTCAGGTGGCCCTCAACGTGCAGCAGAGCAAGCTCAGCACCTGCTCTGGACGTGTCGATGGTCTGGAGGGCAAGCTGGCCGAAATCGAGTCGCAGCTCCAAGCCTTGCACGCCGATCAGGACACCATCCCGCCAGCCATGACTGATGCGGCTTCTGAAGAGACAATCGACCACATCAAAACGGAGCTCGACGTGCTCTTCGACGACCGCGATAGCATCATCGGTATCCTGAACGACACAAAACTCCGCATTACCAAGCTTGAGGACAATCTGCGGGCTCTCACCCTCCAAGGTTCGTTGAACGAGCAGCTCCGATAACCAAGCACGTGCTCGTTGGTGTTATCTCATGTCATGACATTCTTGTGATCACCATGCTGACGACTAACAGGCACCGCAGTCAAGTCTCCACGCATGAGCTCGCCCCAGATCCTACCCGTACAGGTGCCGAACGGCAAGCCTGTCGAGTTGGCGGTACACAAGGGAAGTTCGCATGTCGCACTCTCAAGAACTGCTTCATCCGTCCGCAGCTTCAGCCCGGGCAAGATGTGGGGTCAGTAGAGAGATATTCGGCGTTTGGCACAAGGAAAGGAGCATGAGACGCCATACTGAGTATTGCACAACCGTTGTGCAGACAGACGATAAACCTCGCATTTGACTGTTCTCCCTAATACGTGTATACCTTTCAATTCTCAAGACGTAGTCCCATTTTTGGAGAGCGTACGGAGCTAATGCTGACAGTTTCGTGCTGTCAAAGTTGGCGTTGCTCGTGAGAACTTAGACGTTTCTATGAAATGTGGGACATCTCTCGAGACTACTCCTTCGGAGATGTGTCTGTTCTCAGAATCATCAGCACGGTTTCGTTGAATGGTATTACAGGTTGTGAAAAACTCACCTCTACTCCCGCTAATGACAACAGGGCTATGGCATGTGGCCGCAGAGAATCCAACCTTCGAACGCAAAATTCTCGAAATTTGCATCTTCGAGATGAAAACTGCAAGTGAAGTGAATCCGTTTGACCCTTTCACGTGCTAGTTTCCCAACGATCCGCACGCGACAGATATGCGCGGTCTGATTGGTTGTACCATGTTTAGCAGCCGCGACGGGAGTCTTTGCCCGAAGCGCTCCTACCAGCTCCGAGCTTGCCCGCAACCCGAGAAAAGTTGCTCTATACCTCCAACACTGTTACTCAACCCATCAACACCACCACTCCTACTATCACCCCTTCAATCCCACTACCAGACCAGAACAGGCATTGTCCATTTGTTCTGTTGTCATCTCCACTCAGTCCACGTCGTCGACGATAACGAATCCCACCTCCTCGGCGCATCCCTTTCACACATCCCCAACCACCCGTCACAATGAGCGGAACGGCGACAGCACCTCCCACCTCGACGGGCAGCAGCAAGATCGACGCCCTCAAGCAGAAGACTGAGGCCGCGCTTCAACCCAAGAAGCTCTCCGGCATTGACCTCTACTCGCGTTTCGCCTTCGCTGGCGCCGTCTGCTGTTCCGTCACCCACGGCGCCCTCACACCCGTCGATGTGTAAGTCAGCTCCATCACCATACACTCGCTATGCGCTTCAAGAAGAGAACAAAGAGACCTTCAGATGAGAAGATACGATGCATGAAAAGGCGCACGCGAAATGGATGAAACACGATTGGCACAACAGCAGATACTGACATGTGCCATTGAACAGTGTCAAGACCCGTATTCAACTCGACCCCGTCACCTACAACCGTGGCTTGATCGGTGGTGTCCGCCAGGTCATCCAGAATGAGGGTGCCGGTGCCCTCCTGACTGGTATGGGCCCAACTTTTGCTGGTTACTTCCTCCAAGGTGCCTTCAAGTTCGGCGGTTACGAATTCTTCAAGCAGCAGTCCATCAACCTGCTCGGCTACGAGACCGCCTCCAACAACCGCACCGCCGTCTACCTCGCCTCGTCTGCCACCGCCGAGTTCTTCGCCGACATTGCCCTGTGCCCGCTTGAGGCCACCCGTATCCGTCTCGTGTCCGATCCCGGGTTCTCGAACGGTCTGATCGGCGGTTTCAGCAAGATCGCCAAGACTGAGGGTCTCGGTGGTTTCTACTCTGGATTCGGTCCCATCCTGTTCAAGCAGTACGTATAATTGAGAGAACGAAGACGGAAGCTCCTCTGACAGATATTAGGGTCCCATACACCATGGCCAAGTTCGTGGTGTACGAGAAGGTCTCCGAGATGGCCTACGCCAACTTCTTCGACAAGTCCCAGACCAGCTCGGGCATGCAGACCGTCATCAACCTTGGTTCCGGTTTGATTGCCGGTTTTGCTGCCGCCATCGTCTCTCAGCCAGCCGACACCATGCTCTCGAAGATCAACAAGACCAAGGGTCTGCCAGGTGAGGGCACTACCAGCCGATTGATCAAGATCGCCAAGGAGCTTGGTCTCCGTGGCTCGTACAGCGGTATTGGTGCTCGTCTGTTCATGGTTGGTACCTTGACTGCTGGTCAATTCGCCATCTACGGTGACATCAAGAAGGCCATTGGCGCTGTAAGTACTTCCTCGCCCGCAGTTTTGTTTGACAGCATTCTGACATTACATAGGTCGGTGGTGTCGAGATCGCCGCGAAGTAAGCGAAGATACGATGCAACAGGGGACGAGAGAGCGCGTGGTGGTTGTTTCATGGTCCTACGCGAACGACGATAAAGTGGGACAGTCGCTGCATTTCCCATCGAGAACAAGAAGAGCCTGGGGACGCTACGACCAAATAGCTGTGCTTTCAGGGATACCTAATTTCGGGAGCTGCTGGTTACATAGACGATAGATGGGGGCATCTCAGCTTCTTTCTCGTGTACAGTATCGCATCAGGGAGCTGGGGCGTCTCATTGATGTTGTTGAAAAGCAAAGCTACGATTCTTTCATCCTGCGATCTTGGTTCTTCCTTTGGTCTGTTTGGCAGTGAGAGTTTGGAATTGCCGAGGGGTGCTTTCCACTCAATTCAAGTCGACGTTGGATGCTTTCAACCACCCACTACAGAGCTGATCGCGAGTTTTGCAGAGCAGCAACGTGTAGCACGATATGTTACTCAATCAGCCAACCCATTTGGCGATTGCTGGAAGTGCTCTGCCGACAAGTGGGTCCGTCATGGCTCAACTTCGCTCTCTTGCGTCTCGCGGTCTGAGCAGACGTTCGTGACTCGCAAGTGCTTGCTTCTCACTCGTCCTTCTCTACATATCGCATCGTATTCGAAAACGCAACGACAGCAATGACACAGCAGCGATCGTCCACACCCGAAAACGCACTCCTCTTCCAGACCTTCGAATGGCACACAACCTCTACTCCGCCATCCTCGCACGAAACACATTCACACAACTCCCATTGGAGCCGTCTCGCCCGTCTGCTTCCTTCACTCAAGATCCTTGGCGTTACAGAGATTTGGCTCCCGCCGGGCTGCAAAGCGAATAATCCCCAGGGAAATGGATATGACTGCTACGACCTCTGGGACCTGGGCGAGTTCGATCAGAAATGGACGCGAAGCACGAAATGGGGCAGTCGACAAGAGTTGGCAGAGCTGATTGGAGCTTGCGAGAAGGAAGAGGTGGGGGTGATTTGGGACGCGGTGTTGAATCATAAGACCGCCGGTGACGCGGTGGACGAGTGCTGGGCGGTTGAGGTCGACGGCGGAGATAGGAGAGTGGAGATATGTCCGCCGCGGAAAATTCAGGCTTGGTTGAAATACGATTTCCCAGGGAGGGAGAGGGAAGGGATGAAGTATTCCGGATTGAAGTGGACGGCGGAACACTTCAATGGTACGGACTGGGATCAGAGGGGTCAGAGGAATGCGATTTATAAGATCATTGATGATCCGGCGACGTATCCGAAGCCTCAAGTCCAGCAACAGCAGCCAAAGGGGATGAGCCGGTTGGCAAGATTTGCTGGGGCGGTGTCTGACGCTCTCAAGACGACTACTCTGAGACGGCCGGGGAAGGGGTGGGCGGAAGATGTTGATAAGACGCATGGGAATTACGATTATTTGATCTTCTCGAATATCTACTATGCGCATCCGGAAGTCCGCGAGGACGTATTGAGGTGGGGACAGTGGATGGTGCAGGAGACCGGAGTTCATGGCTTTCGACTTGATGCTGTGCAGCATTTCTCTTGGAACTTTGCTAGGGAGTGGATATCGCAAGTTCAACATGATTCGAGACAGAAACACGGCAGCGATATCTTCATCGTAGGCGAGGCATGGGCTGCAGAAGTCAGCCGAATAACGAATTGGCTGGATACCGCTACACCTCCTGGATGTTCGGTTTTGGCCCATGCTTTCGACGCACCGCTTCTATACAGCTTCTCCCGCGTTTCAGAAGATGTGAGGAGAGGGAGCAAGAATGCAGATCTCAGGACTTTGCTTTCAGGACCTAGCGGCTACTCGGATAAGCAAGCGCTGGTGTCTCTACGACCGCACCAGGCGATTACTTTCGTTACGAATCACGATACGCAGCCGGGACAATCGAGCTATGTGCCTGTAGCTGCGGAGTTGAAGCCTTTGTTTTATGCTTTTGTGCTGTTGAGGAGGGAAGGGAAGCCATGTGCGTTTTGGGGAGATCTCTATGGGACTAGAGGGAAGAAGGCAGAAGGCCCAGTGGCACTTCTCCCGAGTCTAATGCTCGCGAGGAAGTTCTTTGCGTATGGAGCGCAGAAGGAATATTTCGACAGTATGAGCTGTATTGGATGGACGAGAGCAGGGACGTACGATCGACCAGGGTGTGTAATCCTGATGAGTATTGGGGTGGAGGGGAAGTGGACGGTGAAGAAGATGACTATGGGGAGACCAGGAGAGAAATGGGTCGATATCTTGGACCAGGAGCAAGAGGTGGTAATTGATAAGAAAAGCCTTGGGGTCTTTGCGGTTTGCGGCAGGAAAGTGGCTATCTACGTGAGAGCAGATAGTCAAGAGCTTGGAATGTTCCCAGTCGAAGGAGAAAAAGACGTCTACTCCAGATGAACACAACCACCGCCCTCAAATGCTCGCATACTTCAAAAACCTTTCCGGAATATCGACCGTTTTCGCCCGCAAATACTCGCAGCAATTCTTGCCCAGCGTATCGTAGTTCGAACAGCTATCATACCCGCGATCCAAATGATCGTGCAGCAGGAAATGCACGGCACAGATATGCGGCATCTCGAAGCGATCGACGCGAAGCTCTGGTTTCCCATATTTCTGGATTTCCTCTGGACCGAGCAATTCCTTCATTTTGGATACTGTGAGGAGACTCCGCAGCCAGTCCCAGAGTTCGTTATTGGGAGAGGGGCGAACGAAGAAGCCGACGTTGCAGTCAGAGGCTTTGTCGCCGGAGCGGCCTAGGACGATGGTGCCGAGGGGGCGACGCACAGTTGGGCCGAAGGTTGAGAGCTCGACTGGGGAGGTTGTTTCGTAGGAGGGTTGTTGACGTTTATGTTGTTCTGTCGCAGTCGGAGGGGATATCGAGATTATCTTCTCCGGTGCGTCAAAGAGGAGGTGCACGCGATGGTTCACTTCTGTCTGCGGGAGAAGAGCAGGCCAGTATTCGTAAAAGGGCTTTCCTTCGGCTTGACGCATGTCATTGCCTAGTGAGGCTCCGGGACACGACATCAGGAAGTTGACCATACTGATTCGGAAGAACCCTTCCGGGTTCCGCATCGAGAGGAGTGCGCGGTCCTTTGACTGTGCAAAAATCCGGAAGTCCACAGTCGCTATGTCCTGGTTCCTGGCATCGATGGGCGAATCTCCATTCCGCATGAACCGCAAACAGGAGAATTTCTTCAGCCTCTCCTCTCCAAGCTCATACAAAATCTGATCCTGCGCCATCTTGCACTTCTCATCAATATCCAGCCCGACAAGGTAAATGTGATACTCCGCCTGCCATCCCGCGAAACCGGAGATCCCAACCTTCGTCGTGTCAGGCGGCAACAGACCTTTCACACCACTTATTTTCACCTCATCCTCAGCTACTTGCTCGATCTGAATATCCTCGAGCTGCGCCACGACGTCAGAATTGTAGTACAGCGGTCCTTGGATCTCGTAGAGCAGTTGCGATGTTACAGAGTCGACGCTCACGACGCCGCCTGTGTCGGCCTCCTTTGTGAGGACTGTGTGGCCAAGGGTGTCGACGGAGGCGATGGGGAAGCCGAGGTTGGTGTGTTTGTTGGTGGCGAGGAGGGTTTTGAAAGAGGACATGTAGCCGCCTGTCACGTAGGCGGAGCATTCGATCAGGTGGCCGGCTACGAGGGCGCCGGCGAGGGCGTCAAGGTCTGTGCGGTCCCAGTCGTGCCACCAGCTGTGTGCAAGAGATGGTCAGATGAACGTCTTGAAGGTGTTGAAGGCAAGGGAAACATACGCTGCAGCACCGATCGTTGGAGCAGCATCTGCAACTCGACCGGCAATTACAATATCCGCGCCTTGTTTGAAAGCTTCTGCGATTCCAAGACCTCCGAGATAGCATTGAGCGCAAATAATATCCTGAGGCCAATCCTGGATCTTGCGGCCGTGCATGAGAGACTCGAACGACTCGCCTTGCTTAATCAACTTCCGGACATTGTCGGTCTGCTCGTCGCCCTCGATCCAGGCGACTTTGAGATCATATCCCTTCTCCCGGACTTTCTGTTGGACGAACTTGGCGAGAATTTCGGTATCGGAAGCTCCAGCGTTGACGGCGAGCTTGACGCCTCGTTGTGCGAGGGCTTCAATGGCTGGTTCGAAGCAGTCCATGAAGTTCTCGGCGAAGAAGGCGGTTTGGAGTTGTTGGTTCAGGTCGAGGGAGGAGAATGTTTGCGATTTGGAAGATAGGTCGGCGAGGGTTTGTTGTTTGCCTGAGCCGTGGATTGTCATTGTCATCTGTGGGTTGTTGGTCAACCATGTTTCGATGAAAGGGAAATGGGTATACTTCAGAGAGCCAGTCTCCCACGATCACATCTACATCTTCGTTTGCAGCGAGGGAGGAAATAGCTCGGACGCGATCGCTGAAGCCACCGCTGGCTCCACCAATGCGGACTGGACGATGAGTTGCGCTTGCTGGTGACATTCTGGGTTATTTGTTTGATTCTTCGATCTGATCTGGAGATGAAACTCGACTATACGCCATTTTGGATAGATAATATACTCTGCTCGGTTCGAACGCGAAAGGATATCCGGGTTGTACCTGCATTCTCACCCTCGGATGGATAACCCTTGGCTGCAAGGTTGCTGCACCCCACATTGTTGGAGGTCACGTGGATGCGGAGCTGGGAGCGCAGTTTGTTATCGGTTGAGGAAGGAAATGTAGGTGTCGTGAAGATGTGCTCTCGGTAAGTGCATTTTCTCATTCACCTGTGATGACTAATCTTTGTGCATAGATCTGTGCACAGACCTGCACAAAGCTTTGCGCTAAAAAGAACTTTCGAACTTTCATCTTTCAACCTTCAACTTCTGTCTTCTACACAACATCAACCACACCACCTCGACAACAACCTCGACAACAAAACTCGACACCATGCCTGCGAAGCGCAAGTCGAAGGGCCGGTCGGCGCCAATCAGCAAAAAGCGCAAGCTCGACACAAACCAAATCTCCACCACCGAAGTCCTCACAAAGAAGGCGCGCAAGCATCTTCAGAGAAATAGCAAAGAGCCACGCTTGCTCGATCTACCGCCCGAACTCGGGACGCGAATCTGAGAGCTTGTACTTGGTGGCAACATGGTGCATATCTGGAACACGGACACCAAGAAGTCGAGGGTCTCAAAGAATCGCAAGCTCAATCGCGGCATCTGCAAGCTCGACTGCACCGAGCAAGAAGACGGCAACGCCATCAAGACATCTGACAAGCACGTGCACTCCATTTACGACCTCCGCCATGACATTTGCGGATCATTCGGAGGCACACCCTCCTATGGACAGCGGCTCAAGAATCCTACCATGAATCTTCGCTGCTCCAAGCTTGTCGCCAGGTTCATCACGAAGCCGACTCATCCAATTCGAGAGCAACACCTTCGCCTTCGATTGGTTTCCAGACCTGGAGGCTTTCATCGCATACCTCGTCCCCGCACAGATCTCGGCGGTTCAGCACATCACCTTCCTCTACCACCAGTACGACTGCACCATTACGATGAAGAACCATCTTGCCGAGAAACTCAAGGGACTCAGATCGCTCCTCTTCTTCAGCGGGTTTCACAACAACTCCTCGCTGTTGAACAACGGCAACCTCACACACAACTCCTCGACTTCTGAGGATGGCAGAAAGGCAGTTGCTCAATACTTGCTGCACTTCACGTGCGTTCCGACCATATCTGTTAAGGTTTTTGCTTACAACACGCGAGATATGCGTAAAATGAACCCTAGGCACGTCGACGCTGCGCTCAGCCGACCTTGGGCCAAAGACACTGAAGACCGCTTGATGGCCGAGTGGGAAAATTATGGTAAGGTGGATCCAAGAAAAGCTGCTTTGTCACCAATCTAGAATGACATGGACACGGACACGAAATCGGAAAGCAAGTGCGGAAGCGGCGACGGGTTAGACGGATCCGACGACTTTGATCTTGCTTGAGACAGCGAGAGCGCTGAGGCTCATGGGAGTCACACTGGTCGAGCAATAGATGAAGCTTCATATAGGTAGAACTTCGCTGGAGCTGGGGCTTGGAAAGCAAGACGGTTGCATTGCCATCAGTGTATGGCTAAGGACTTGGTTCAGGAATTTGTTTCGGCTTTCTGGTTGATCGTCGAGTTGCAAGGCGAATGGCTGTACAGTAACAGATGAATCATCAAGACTGTTCGAATCAGAACGTGTTGCATAAAGTTGTCTCCCTCTTCTATACAAAATCCAGTGTCACTTCATTGATTGAGCCCAGCATCTCTCATACAGCGTGTTATTACTCTCTGACAGCGACTACAGGAGATGGGAACCTGCCGCGCAGACCGCCAGTATAGTAAGGGTCGTCGTAGACTTTGGACGACATAAGGCATTGGGGTTGGTCGAGCAGTAGATAGCGGTAAGGTGGTGGAGGGGATGATGATGTCGAGAAGAACGGTTGACCACTGAGGGCGGATGGATCTCAGGCAGAGTTTTGTAGAGAGCGTAGTATTGTATGACAGTCTGGATAATACCCATCGTATTGATGTATTTCTACTGCAAACATCTCCAGGAAATGACAGAGTGCAGACGTTGCGTGTTAGGTAAACTTGGCATTAGCTTCGGCAGGGACTAGTATGTTTCCCTCGCTGTCCAAGCTGAGAAGGGCTGCATCTCTCTATTGACACTCATCTTCATTACCGCCTCCTCAGTAGCCACAAAGACAGAGCCGACGCAATGGCTGCTCCTATCAGCACACCTGTACCCAGCTGACGGCACTGAGCCCTTGAGTCCTTTTCTTGAGCGGCAGTAGACTTCCTCATGGTGATTTCCAATGACACTCCAGGCTTCTGCCCATGTACAACATGCAGATCAATCACCTTCCTCAGATTGTCGTCTAGAATGTCGCGCTTACACTTCAGAATGAAGGCCTGCGTGTCCTCCAGTGACCATCCCAGAGCTTTAGTAAACATGATGGTCGTAAATCCTTCAATCCCCGACAGCACACTCAACATCGTGCGTGCACCCAAAGCTCGCTCCTTTGGATCGTTTGGCCACGTACCCCACTTGTGCGCCAACACTTCCTCGCCAATATTAAGCAAACCCGCGCCTCTCTGGAAAGTCGCAAGCCGCGGACCGAGTTCGAGCGGCCGCCCACGCTTCTCACCAGCTTGCTCCATCAGTCGGTTCCACCGAAAGAAAGCCGGGAGCTGGGTAAGATCCTTAGGGTCTGGAATGCGTTCGTTCATTTCGTCTAAGCTGTACTGGCGGCACAGCGAGAACTCCTGATGCTCGACCCACCCACCCGGCGCGACGTGTTTCACAATCTTCGCCATCATGGCGCTCCAGTCTTCTACACAGCCATGTACAAGGCTCAGATGTATCAGATCGAAGTAATCGTCTGGATAAGGCCATGGAGTCTCCATATCGTTTGTGATCCACTCGACATTAGCAGGCTTCGGGTTTGGTTGAATAGGGCTGACGTCCATGCCGTAGACCATAGCAGAAGGGTAGTCTTCGGCCATTTGGATGCACCAGATGCCGCTCCCGCAGCCGATGTCGAGGATCTTGAGGTTGAGTCTTTGAGGAAGCGGACAAAGGTGGAGACGGCCTCCTTTGACCTGCGTCAGGACCATGTGTTGCTCGTTGAGCCTCTGGATTTCTGGTTCGTCGTTGGGCATGTAGTAGTGTCCCAGTTCGGTGGAAGCATATCTGCGTCCATTCTCGTACGTCCAATTGTAGGCTGTGTCCTGGTTGGCCGCGAGGGTCTTCTTGCTGAATGGTGGTCAGCTCAAATCCTTTTCCAACATCTCTCCACTTACAGCTCGTCAATGTCGACTTGGGGGTAAGCGTGCGGCTCAGTGCCGGCAGCCGTATCCATGATGACTTGCAGTCCTTGCCGCAGCAGGTACGGAATAGGTGGTCGAATAGGAGAATTTGGCTGCCCTCCTCTGCTCAAGCCAGGTGTTCGGTGGTATCCAACATCTCAAGGCACAGACGAGGAAGCAAGAGAGTCAGCGAAAGTTTGCAGACTTACCTTGCTCACCTTATCCTGGACTCTTTGCTATTCGTACAATACACTCTTGGCCGCGAGTCGGACAGGCGCGGCAGGTCGGGACCGACGGCCGATTCGCACCGTCTTGTTGACTACTGCGAAGTGCTCGCCCGCGGCCCAATGATGAAGGTGAAAGATACAGGCCAATGCGACGCGTGCATGGACATACTGCAGATGCCGGCTCTTAGCCCTGCATCAAAAGCGTTCGTTGTGCTATGTGTTGTCGGCAGGAAAGGTGATGTCTGCCGAGATAGTGCGCTTCGACGGAAAAGCTAAAAATGCGCTAGCTCGAGATTGGTTGTACAAGCGAGCCAATGGTAAGTGAATGTCTCCACTCCACTCCGACGCTCCTGACTCCGTGACTCCCCAAAACAAGACCGCGACATGAATCTTCCCGTCCGAATTCACAACGGCGAAGTCAGCACCTCGTGATAAGAAACCATCAACCTCCTCGAGCGCTACAATCGCCACCATCCCGGACATCACACGTCCACGCCGCCTTGGCTCCCATGCAACATGGTAGCAAACAGCACAGCGCCAATGCCGAGATACGCTCAACTGCGGCGTAGAACAACAGAAACACGTCAAAGACCCTGATCATGCGAAGGACAATTGCACTGCTCCTGTGGGGGGTAGTCATATGTAAATCTAGATTCAAAATCCTCGTGGCGACGTCAAGCCAGCAACAGGTGAGCAAGCAAACAAGGCCGGAACTAAAACTTACAAGAAGACAGCCATGTCTACGCCTCTATTTCCTCTTCGTTCTTCCCATTTACCTCTCCCATTTTCCGCGAGACCAAAAACCCACATGCAAAAAAGGAAGCCTACCAGGCTTTCGAAAACCCAAATCTCCAGCCCACCCAACCAGCATCCAGAAGCAGCCAAACATCACATATTAGCCCCAACCAACAACATAATCTCGCCCCCAACCAACATGGACCTCTCCCACCAATCCACCCACCTAGCCCACGAAACAACCCTCCTCTTCTCGCACACCCGCGCCCAGTTCCGTACCAGGCTCTTAGCGCTCTCCAAGTTCCTTACCTTTGTCGAACTCATCCCATCCCGCGCTTGCATCACCAAAGACTACCGCCGCGGAATAGACGAACTCCTCGACAATCTAATCGCAATGGCGCGGTGGCTGGTTAGTTTCTTGATGAGTGCCGAGGCGTGCAATGACGGGAAGACGGTTATGCCGTGGGCGAAAGAAGCGATTGTGGGGTTAAGGGTTGAGCTGCATGAGTATTCGTGGAAAGTGATGAGGATTACGAAGGTGTTGGCGGGGTTGAGGTGATGCGTACGTGGAGCTGTGGAGTCTGGGATGGCGGTAATGGTATGGTTTTCTGGTTTAACTGTTACGGCGGCGTTGCTAACGCCACCCTGCATTCGTACATGTCCACCTCAACTGTCAAGCTACACAAATGCTATTGGTATCTTTTCGCTCAAAACAATGCTTCAAACCCGCTATGCCAATGCAAACATCCTATTCGTGAGTTTTCATCTATTCTCTCCCCATCATCAAAACGTCTTCGCAATCTCATGACGGGGTACCGGCTTCTTGAACCAATTCCACCGATTATTGCTGTACAGAATCTGCTCTGCAATCGCATTATCGTGCTCCAACAACTTCTGCTCATACCCCTTCTCGGCAAAGACATCCTCCTTCATCACCGACGTACTCACTCTCCCTTTCCCCACATACTCCCAGTGGATCTCTGGACCCGCGTCTCCCGGGCTCATATGGATTTCCGTATTCGATTCGGCATGGGACGCATGGCCATCGACGAGCTTCCAGTCCTCCAGAGGTCCGCCAGATGCGGGAAGCCAGCCTTTGGGACGCTGCGGTCGGTAGGGCTTGATGAGAGGTTGCATCGTGAGGGTGCGCCAAACCACGCGGATGGCCGTCTGGTACCAGGCTTTCCCTTCGACTTCGCGGCCGTTGAGATCGATACGCGCACGCACAGACGAGTGCACGTATTCGCGGGTGTTGTGGAGCATGTCACGGGTGCAGCTACTCGTTGCGAAATCTGTGCGGCGGTATCTCCCCGGAGTTCGCGTTTTCGATCCAAGGAGGCTGGCGGGAAACGTGTCGGAGTCGTACAGCTTGCCCATAGCCCAGCCGATATGCCCTTTACCGCTGTCTGGCTGGCGTTCGTAGAAGAAGGTGTTGTGCTTGAAGGCATTGTCGATAGCCTTGTCGTCGAAGCGAATCCAATCGAGGGTGTCGAATTCTTCGGATGGATCTATGGTGTTCCCGCTGAGTTGGTCCATCATCCAAGCGAATGTGATATTTGCCATGCTGTAATCGGGATAGGAGCCACCGATGTTAGAGTGAGCGCCAGGAAACCAGACCTGCTTCAGGTTTGTCTTGCCATTCTTGTCAAGCTCCCACACGGCAGGCGAGTATGGAGCTCTGTGTTCGTCCAGTCCGAGCGCCTGGAATGCATTTTCAACACAATTGCTAAGCCTCGTGTCAAACCAGCGATACTCCCTGATGAAAGCTGGTAGAGAAAACACGCGTTGCAAGAAAGGGTTGATCGGAATTCCCAGCGCACCAACGGTCTCCCATACGCCAATGCATTTGATTGAAACTTCCTGCGTCAAGCCGAACGAAAGCAGGTACTTTCGATACGCTGTGATGTAGTTATCGATTGCATCCTCGTCCGGTGTTTTAGGCAATTGAAATTGAGGAACGTTGTCCCTGACCTCGAGATCTGGATTCGCTTGCGCAAAGGCTTCAAAGAACTGTGGCTTGTAGCCTTCCTTTCCAGCATTCTCCCAGTCTTCGAAGCATTCGTAGAAGTATGGCATTGCTTGTCTCGTCAGGATACCCATTGCGCCTATGAAGCCGCCAAGCGTGCGAGCCGTAAAAGCGCCCCTGCTGAAGCCCAGAAGGAAGATGGAATCCGGATTGCTCACACGATCTGCCGGGGCGTAGTTGTTGGCCAGGAAAGCATATGATTCTCGGACGTTTTCAGAAAGACCAAGACCTGTCCCACCGCCTAGAAGCTGATCATAAAGGCCGATACCAGTTCCGACTCCCGCTTGGTAGTAGACAATCTGGGCATGCTTCTGATCATCTTCCGACAGGATAGCTCTGGCGATTCGGGTAACATTCGAAGGATTTTGCATCTTGCCAGGCCGGCCCCATTTGCCTTTCGTGTAGCCATTGTCTCGGTCCATCCAAGTGCCATCGCAACACACGATCAGCTTCTTGGGTAGCCTCGGCTGATGGCGGGCTGCCTCTTCGGCTACGGAGGAGTGTCTCCCGTGTTCAAAGTCCAGCTTGTCGATTTCCATCTTGGCTGCGCTTCGCTCCGTGGTGGAGTATCTCTTGGTGATTCTTGATGATGCCTTGCTTTGCCCTCTTCGTGTCTCAACGCTACAGAATCTGGAAGATGTAAGGTTTGAGATGCTGCCTCGGGGAAAGGGGAAAGGCGTCGTAAGCAGACGAGAAGCCTCTTAAGGGTCACGTAAACGGCAAGAAGGACATGCTGCCTGCAACAAAGGAAGAGAAGCAGTCATATGCGGCCTCCCAGGAGGATCCTGAGCCGCCAGAGGGCGCCATGGTGCACTCAAATAGCTGGCGGGCAGGGCTGAAGGGCAAGGCTAAAGAGGGCGGCTCAGCGCCATCCCGAAGCTTGGCGCGATCGATCGTCGCTTGTCTTGTCATTTGTCTTGGGCATGCACGTGCTGCCAGCCATCGGCCAATCGTGGGAGCCGCGTGGTGCATGCAATGATGCAGCAAGTTCTCAGAGAGAAGAAGGTGTGAACCGAAGGCGTTCGTTGGGTGGAAAGCTTGAGACGACATGGTCAGTCCATATAGCCGTGTCACTGCTGTGATACGGGCGGCCTTGGTTGCCGACCTCACTTCATCAGCCGCTCCTCCTTCCTCTATTCATCGTACCATCTTCTTCTCTATTATTCGATGCAGCCCTCATCAGAACGATATTACCACTTCAAGGACGACGACGATGAAAATCCCTCCGGTGCGATGGCGAGAGGGCTGACGCTCCGGTGAAGCAGTACGCAACACGGAGTCAGATGCCTGGTCCGTCACACACCCATGACCGCAGCCACGGCGCAGCCAAGTATTTGGGATGTATATCTTTGGGCGGGTGTGCACGTGGACGGTCCATGATGTTCAGTCTGGACCTGTACCACTGGAGCTGGAGCGAACAGCGCGTTGCAACAAAGACACCCCGAGACAAAGGCGTTGTTTTGTGAAGCGACCTGGTCGCCCGACACCTCCGCTTGCTGGCAGCGCATCGAGTATCTATGGCCTGGCCGCTTGGTATAACTCCGATGAACGAGATTCCTCTCGTGACCTCGATGCTTCGCAGCGCCTGGACTCACATGCTGTAAGAATTGGAAGTGCCTGCAGAATGTCTACATGTGCGCATGATCGCACGTGTGTGCGGTGTGCATATGTTTGCGCGCAGTTGGGTGTGCAAGACATGCCAGATGTCAAGAGCGAGAACACACGCGCGGTGATGGTGGCAGCCCAAGTGCGCGGTTGGCCTGTGAAAAGCGCGCACGCATGACTAATCCTGGAAGTCCCGGGGTTTACCTATATATTGAAAGTTCAAACTTGACTGATCAATCCGGCGGCTTGGCTGCCCTGAAGGCCCTTATGGACGAGTGGTTAGCCGCCGGAGCGAACGGGTTCTCTCGTCAGCTAAACGTTCAATTCCTTTCCGAGGACCCGGAACGCAGGGTAGGATTCGATCCGGATCTGGCGATTGTCTCCCAAAAGAAACCTGTGGCCTCGGTTCGATCCTCTCTCGGGAGGAATAATTGATGCGCTGGATCCCGTTTAAAACCGACATTGCAATGTCAAACGAAACCAATCAGAAAGGGGATGCCCGAGCTGAAGCCCTCCAGCTTTCTTTTCGAGTTTTTTTTTCACGGTTCTTTTCTTTCATCTCTTTGTCCACACTTGATCAGATGTTTCTTCTGCACGGTCTTGTATTTCTCCTTTTGCTCGAGTCCTTGAAGATCGAATCGAACGATGAACATACGATGCGTTCAGGTTGGGTTCGATCTTCGACATCGCCCATTCGCCCTATGTTTTCCTTTCTCCTTAGCCTTCCATACGCCAGTTGCCTCTGCGCTTTCACGCCGTCGCAATCCTTTACGCGGATGACACATCACCTAGACGCTGTCGCGTCCTGCGCTGGTGACTGCACCGGAGAACTTTCACCTAAAGGTAAGCTAGTCTGTTTCGTCAAGATCTCTCGCCTTCCCGCACTTCCCCTCTACTCCTTACCCCTCTATGATCCGCACTACTGCGCTTCACCACCACCCACAACACTCGACAACTGCGAACAAGATCTGGCGACGTTCTGACCGCAGCCCATCCGCAACATGGTCGTCCTCCACCTCGACATGAAGCCCGACGGGGCTCTCGCGCAGTGCCCGAATTGCGGCTTGTCCAAAGTCTTCGGTCTGCCTGAACTCGACCCCATGGTCGTCGGCCCTGACGCCAACACCGCCTCGATCTGGGTATTTCCACAGGGCATCCACCTCGAGATAGTGACACCCGCCAGTCTTCGCAGCCTTGTCGAGGGGTCCTTCGACCTCGCACGTCTTCAGCAAATGTCTTTCAATGGCAACTCGATCTGAGAGTCACCAGAAGGCGCCATTTTGAGACAGTGCTACTCCATACTATGCTACACAGCACTGACAAGACATGAAAGGTCTTCTACTACGCCATCCTCGCCATGACGCATCTCATAGGCTATATCGACCAGGACACCTCTATCGACGAGGAGATGGGGGGCCTCCTCACTACTTATTTCGAGGTGGATGGTCAGAGCATAGCAATAGTACTCAACTGGTTCGAGGGCACGGCTAGTAAAGAGATCGAGGTCACTCGCCGGAGTGGCTTTCACTCACCTCTCTTAGAATCGCGCTGACTGACGGACAGGCAAACAAAGCCATTGTCAATCTCCTCAAGACGATTATGACAACCATCTACCGCTTGGCCCTCAGTGAATGGGCTGAGACGAAGGAGAATCTCGTGTGTGTGGCTTTCGAATATGGCCACAACTTCAGCAATAGCCTGAAGAGCATCAGTTCCCCGTGGATTCGTACTCATTTGATCCACTGCTCCAAGATCAAGCGATTCCGGGAGCACCACGCCCCTGCCGTTAGCTCCAGCGGTCTGCCTGATTTCGAAACCAACAGCGTCGTGGGCGCCATGCTCAGTTATCCTGCTGTCGTCGCTCTCTTGCAGCAGAGCACTGAGCTTCAAAAGCAGATCAGTGAACACCAGAAAGACAACAAAGAGCTCAAGAAAGAGATGCTGAAGCGGGCACACGATATCAGCTTCCGCCAAGACCGGATGTCCCATTCCCGCTGGCCCCTGAAGAGCGACTTCTTCACGATGCACTCCTTGGGCTCCACTATAGAACACCTGGAGTTCCGTGAGGCTCTCAAAACCATTAGTGCCAAGATCGAAGCTCTGGAAACTGCCCAGGTCAACGTGCAGGAGCCCGCTCACACTGTCCAAACCCCAGAGCAGACTGAAGGTCCCGTTGAGGATTAGTTTCAGGGTCAGTCGGATCACATCCCACTAGGCTTCGTGGTCGACACGACTGGCGACCCGCTCCAGGAGGTATAGGAGCTTCGGCCGGCCTTGTAAGCTGCCGACGAGCTCCGGAAAGATGCCATAATTGAGATCGAGTACCTCACCAAGCGCCTCAACGCCATCAAGTTGCAATTCAAACATAAGGATGGCATCATCCAATCACTTACTGAGTCTACTGGAGTTCAACCCACCAACGGCGAGTTCTTGAGTCTCTCTGACAAGGACATCTTCTCGAGCAAGAAGCGCAAGTTTGAGGAGAACCGCAAAGGCACTTGATGCCGCTGTTGGAAGGTGCTCCACTTTCTGGGATAAGAGATATTTGTTTGCTCGTTTTTCACGCTTCGGGATCGGTGGTTGGATATGTTGATGTGTTGGCGTGGCAGTCATGGTCTGTGTTCACTGATGATACCCTGCCGCTAATGAAAGACTCGTGGGCGCTGTCTCAGTATTACAAGTTGCAAAGGTAGTAAACTTATGTCTTGGATGACTCCATGGCAAGGTACATCATCCGACAAAGACAATTCTACCAACGCCTCGCTAACTCAGCACTCTCTGCGTTGGTTGTTCTACAAAACGCCCCAAGAACGGGAGATGCTTACTACGCGAGGTCTATCAGGAGGACATGAACAATTGTAGCCAACAAACATCTCCAAAAGTCGCAATCATCTAGGAGCTGCCGAACAGATGATTGGGCTTGAGGTGCTTCTTCGATGTTGCTTGCGCTTGCATCTCCTCTTCGCGCTTTCTCGTCTTCGCTTCATCCTTCTGCGCCTTCTCTTTGACCGTCGGTGGACAGGTCCGCAGGGTGGCGGGCAAGATTTGCATGCCAGCTTTCTCCTTCACTCCGACTCTGGTCTACAATGGCGAGTACGACACTTCGCACGATATAGCCACAGTCCCGTTTTTGGGGTTCGTCCCGCGTGTCCGTTGGATCACATTCGCAGGTTCCGGCCATATGTGCCATCTAGAGGGAGATGGGCTCCGAGACAGGGTATTGAAGGATGTAGGCCGGTTCTTGTTGGAGTCTGAGAGCTCAGCCAGTAGATGATGTCCGTCGTCCTGGGTGATACTGGTGTTAAGTGAGGCACCAGGGCATGTCATCGGAGAGGTCGATCGAACCTGAGTGGAGCCACGCCAAAGATAGCTACATTGATAGCTCTGAGTGGATCTTTTCGCGGGGTTGAAACGTCAAATACGGCAGTATTTCGGAGTTGGCGGAATTGATGTAAGGAGAGAGAAATGGAGAGTAGGGTAGTTGTTTGGAGGAATACGGGCGGGTCTTGGCCGGCTTGAGAATGAGACTTCCTCTAACGCCCATCACTCATTCCTTACGAAATTTCAAGGAAAACATCATAATTCATCGCGAGGGCAGAATGTGTCCTTGGTCAGGAGACATAAGGTACGCCATGCCAATATCTCAGCTAGCCAAGAGAAGCACGCAGGTCCTCGCCAAAACAAGAGCTTCTTTCCCACTTTGGTAGGCGGCGCTGGTCTAGATCGCAGCTGTTGTGGACCTCACCTGTCCCTTCATTACTATTTACACAGAGCAGCACAAACCCAAACCCTAGCACTCATCCGATTACGTACCATACCATAACCTACTGAACCAACAATGCCGAGCAAAGGAATTGACATCTTCACCTGGATCGCCCTGGACGGCTGGAAGGTCAACTACACAGTCCCTGGACCGAAAGAGAGAAATGAGCTCGTCCATGATGGTATCCATCAATGGAAGAGGGGCCATTTGGAAGTCGACAAATCAAATATTCATGGCCTATTGAATTTTGTGGGCGACTTCGTGTTGGATGTCAAGGATCCAAATGGTGGCGTTGCGGTTACGAAGAAGGTCCGCGTTAATTCCGTGACTGGTGGTCTTGATGGAGGTGATCTCATCAATTTACCGGGAATGAAAGCGTTGGTGAGGGACGATGTTGTCATTACGGTGAGTAGACACTCAGAACATGCCTGACGTTGGGGCTGATAAGTTGCAGTTCGGCTTCTATGACTCTGGACCAGGTATCGCCCACCTACCAAAGAGTCACATGTGCTGGGTGACAGTCTCTCCAAACTGGTCCCGGTGGATGGGCAATATCGCAGCTCATGGCTCTCGTCAAGCTGGGAAGCCTTTCACCTCTCTTGTTCTTCCGGCTGTACACGATGTGGGGATGAATACCATGGCCAATGTTGAGACCTTACTCCGAAAGGCGGGAGACATCTCCCCCATCACAGGCGCCATCGGTTCGTTACCAGGTGTCGGAGACCTGCTTGCAAAAGGAGACATCGCCGACATAATTTTGGCGCTAGCTATCACTCAAAAAGATACCGTGACGACAATGCTACAGACAGGCGCAAGGTATTTCGAGTTTCGTCCGGCACACATGTCAAATTTGTTCAAAAAGGTCAATCATATGGAAGACAAACTGTACTTTCAGGTAAGCCATCGACGATTGATCAACGTCCAAGAGTATTGACTGAGATGTATTCAGCACGCTTTGATTCCCGGCATGGCCTTCGACGACTTCCTACGAGAATGCGTTGACTTCCTCATGAACAATCCCTCCGAAATCGTCTGCGTACAAATCCGCTACGATGGCGTACATGAGAGCTGTGCCCGACCAAGTGACCAAGACATCGACCGCTACGTCTCCGATGCTCTTCAAGCTCGGAACAACGGAATCGCCCGAGGAAGATTCGACGATCTGAGGCAAAGCATCGACGCTCTCCGCGATCAGAAGAAGCGTCTCGTCGTCATGAATCCTCTCAGCCAGTACAGTACCTACTCCGACACTGCCAATGCAACGCTCACTGGCGACGCTATCATAGCGACTTTTCCCGGCTTCATCGCTGGTGCTGCACAGCAACAAAACAACCAACTTTTCCTCTGGCAGTGCCAGGCAACTGCGACGAATATCCGAGACGTTGTCATCTACAGTATCGTGACGTCGAATGATGCTACTTCTCCAATTCTGTGTACGAAGCCGATTTGTGATCAGGCCACTCTGCCGTGGCTTCAGCAGCATGCGTCTGCGATGCCCGACACTATTCTGCAGGTAGGATTGTCAGATCTGTCCCGTCTTCCCGCCTCTGTACTGACAAATAAAGGCTATCATGAACGATTTCTTTGAGGGAGCAACAGCGGATGTTGCGATACAATTGAGTCGAGAGTACTTGGACAAGTGAGGCAGTTGAGAGGCAGCTGGGAAGACCAAGCCTGGAAATGCTTTGCAGTTAGCGCCTGCCTTTGAACATGAGCTTCGACGCTACAGTTAGCCTGTGTACAGACGTGCTCACGCCTGCCCTTCACTCTTGACATCGAGTTCGCTTCCTTCCTTTACATTCCAACAAACATTTCACCATAACCATCATCCCCCAGCATCAGTATGCCAGCATGGCTGGCAACGCAGTCCAAGTGTACAAGCTCTTGCAGGCCATTGCTTGCCATCTGCCACCGGCCGACCTATTCCTCATGCGCCAAGTCACCAGGTTATTCCAGAAAGTACTCGAGACGCCTGTGACATCAAGATAATGCCTTCAGTTGAAGTTGATATTGATCCTGCACTCCAGCCACATTGCTCTAGACTAACAATTTACTAAGCTTCCCACCACCAGCGATCGACAAGATGCAATCATATGGCCACGCCACATATTCGAATCCATCATCTTGACCGTTTCGAGTCCAACGAGATTCAACTGCTTTGCGAGCTTCGTGCCGGGCTTGAGACCAGGCAAGCTATTACGCGACCGCGGCTCCTGGAGGATATGCTTACTATGAACATAAAGACTGACTTCCTGGTGTTTCCCATCGTCATTTCGAGTACGAATACATGAGAATCAAAATTATACTGAAGGCGCTGAGTCCGACCGCTGGCATAACTTCGGGTCAAATGGTGGATCTCTACGTCGAATTGTTGAGAAGACGGGTGAAGATGAGGTGGGCGTACTACACTACGATTATGAACGCCGAGGGTGGTGTCGACAGGCAGTCATATGATCAGCAACCCCAAGCATCCGCCGCAATCAGCACTTGACGGAAAGATCCGATCGTGAGCTCGTAAGCTCGAGCGTTTGTTCAGCAAGTTCTTGAAGAACGAAATATGACGGACATGCCGCCTCATATACCCGCTCCATCACCCTTGTTCTACTGCTGTCGATTGTTGCTTATTTATGAGATACCAGCTAATGGGTGGCCCATCTTCACCGTGCCGCAGAACCTCAAAACCACATGTCTTCTGGCTGGAGGCACACCTAGAGTTTGCTGGCTGCTTCGACGCTGGACTGTCTGGCAGGCAAATCATTGTGTTACATCTGGAGAGTGATCACTCGGAGACAGCTCTATTCTCGCCGCCCCGTCAGTGCCACAGATCAAAGAGAACAGACGTGATGCCACTTCGATTTCGACTCCGTGTGCACCATGAATGACATTCCACTGCATGATGAATATTATTCCATAAAGCACCTGTCAAATCGACCGATATGCCGCTTCTCACTAACAGCGACATCCAAGACGCTCTCTAGCGTAGAAGTTTAACAGGGTGCAAGATACTTTTCAGTTTTTGCTTCCGCAGATAAACACGTCTCTTTATACATAATATACAGGCCGTCCTCGCATCCTCTACCACCACGCCGCCCACCCGCAGAACAGCGTCGCCAGATTCCTTTCATCCTGCGCTTGTTGAATTAACTCGTTGACCATGGCGGCAGTACTCAGCGTCTTCGACAGCTTTTTCTCCACAATCGAAAGAGCTCGATCCGCATCTCCCGCTTCCTGATCCCTCCTCGTAGAACTATCATCATCTCGTCCAGCTCTACCACCGCCCTGTGCCTTCTTCGCCCGCGAGTTGGACTGCCAGCTATACAGTGGATCGTAACGGAGCACGTTGAGCAGAGTCATGATGCTTCCTTTATCTTCGCGCACAGCGTCGAGGGTGAACTCGCAGCAGCGGCGGAACACGCCTTCGGTTTTGGTAACGCCCATGCCGTCGACGATGTCGCGGGTGAGACGAAAGGGGACCAGTTCCGGGATGGGCAGGACGCGGCCTGCTTCGAAAGCAACGCCGAGATCAATATGCACAACTTCTCCGGTGCCCTGGTCAAGCAGGATGTTGCTGTTGTGTCGGTCGCCGAGTCCGAGGATGTAGCCGAGGATGGAGATGCTGGCGGTCGTGCGTGTGTATGCTGTGCGTTTTTGGAACCACTCGTCCGGATCATTGAAGCGCTCGAAGAAGAAGTGGCGGAGCACAGGGTGCATGTGCTCACAGACGTTGCGGTATACCTTGATTCGCTCGTTCACTGAACCACCACTCTTGTAGGCATTGTCTATCGTCGTTCGGCATCTGTCGTTGGTCCAGTCCTCCGGGTTGTACTTCTTGTGCGTCGGCCGCAGATAGTCGTTCACTGGTAGTGAGTTGGGCACGAACTCGATAATACCGCTCTTTGAAGAAAGCGGGACTACCTTGTAGGTGCGAACTTTGAGGTCTCGTTGTCTGGTCGTCTTATGGTTGCGCAACATCTTACTCACTTCCTCAAAGACTTGCTCCATGATAGCGTCTTGCCGCAAATCATCCCCGCTCTTGAACAGCTGTTTGTACATCACGCCATCAGACGCTTGACAAGCAACCATTTTTGGTGCACTGTTGCCACTCATTACGCTGATTCTATGGTCGTATCTGGTGACCACAGGCACATCATCATATCGGCCGCTTGGGCGCAATGCAATGGTCATGGTAACGGGAGGAAGACGCATTCCGGGCATATTTTTGGCAATGCTGTGAGCATCACGACAATCTTTGGTGGTGATCTTGTTGGAACTGCGTTGATTGGCGTCCCAGTTGGCAAATCCATCGTAGTAGAGGCTGAGACGGAAAACTCTGTCGATGAAGGAATTTTGTTCTGGATCCCTTTTGAGCTGGTTGTGAATCTCCAGGGCAGCATTGTATCGCGACAGCGAAGCAGCGTCATTACCCATATTCGACTGCGCAGCAAAAAGGTGGTGCAGGCTATGGTGAGGATGCTCTCTGCAGAGACGGATCAATAGCTGCTGTAAAGCAAGCTGGAACGTCGTCGCCTCATCCCCAACGCGAGACATGAGCTGGTTCATGAGAAGGACGAACTTCCAGCTCGGGACATCTGGAAGGTACTTCAAAGCGATGCCATTTGCCTCTTCATCCTCGCAATTCTCCAACCATAGAGCAAAGAATCGTAACACGTCAAGGTCGTGGTCATCAGAAGCCTGCAAGGCCAACAAATAGTTCTGCAGGCTTTGATGGACGTATACCCGGCGCTCTTTGATGAGTCGCTTCTCTTCTGCGCAGTCGATTTCGAGCCACCTCTTGGCAGCACTGTATGACTTATTCAATTCTGCCTTGTCGCCTCCCGTTCGCTTGAAGTCCTTAAATGCTTGCTCGAGATCCATGAGCTTTTGCTCCATGCCTTGTCGATTCTTGGCAATTCTCTCAATATTCTCTTTGGTGCTCGCACTCTGCAGCTCATTATCGCAGAAGGCTGCGAACTCGTGGTAGACTTTACCGGCCTCCTCGCCAAGCTTCTGTTTGTTCAGCTGATTGATTGCAGGTTTCAAGTAAAAGCTGAGAATTGTTTCTGGCTTCTCTAACCGTGCTTCGGCCAGCTGATGGCCGAGCTGGGCGTAGAGTCCAGCGCGCCCAACCGGAAGGTCCTGCTTGTCGATGTCATCCAATAGCAAAGTATTTCGAAGCATTTTGACAGAAGCGGCTGCCTCTCCGGCTGACCAGAGAACAGACGCCGTCTCGCACTTGATAGCGCCGGTGATGTTGAGATTGGCAGCTTCAAATTTATCGTGCATGTTGTCGAGAGATGTCATCGCTGTGAGTGCTTCTTGCAAGCGCGAGTGCTCACGCGCGAACTTGGATACATCGAGCAAAGCTTCAGCTTCGAAGGAATGGCATTGCTTGCCATCGAGGCGCAGATGCCTTGAAAGCTCCATATTGCGTCGTAGAAGACCAAAAATCGTCTGGCGATTGGAGACTATCGGGCTCGCATCCTCAAAGTTTCCCAAATGCATCCAGTTCTTGCGCGATTGCAAGAGGCGCCATCTGTGTTCCATCGCCTCGTGACCGGCTGAGGCTAGCAGTTCTGCAGTCTCTGTGAGCTGCGCCAACACACTGAACCATGAGTGTGGTGGGACAGCTGATCTGCCCACCAACATTCCGTGCTGAGCATGCTCCATGACGGCGGTCTGTAGTAGCATCTGCACATGCTCAAGACTAGTGGCACGGCTAAGTTCCTGCAGCGCACTGAATATTGTGGAGCTTGAGGCACCCTTCGTCTCCGGAATCGCGAGATCCCATTGTTGAAGGGATCTCGCTGCATTCAGCATATCGTCAGGACAACTAGCCAAATTTCCAATGCCCTTGGTCATAAGTGAAAGTGTCAGGCTGTCGAAACTCAAGCTGGAGAGAGAATGTACCATGCCAACGGCATCTTTCTCGGACAATTTTTGCGAGTTACGCATGTTACTATCCATCTGGGCAGAACGAAACATCAGACCCTTGAAGCCGTCTGCCTCATGGTCCAGTCGATTGAGTACCGAAGCCAGGGATGCTGGCTGCTCGACGCCGTAGAAACTGTCAGGCTCCTCCATCTGCTCGTAGATGGCCAGCAGTAAGTCCTCGGCGACTGCTGGCTTGAACATTTGCGATGACCGAGTCGACGAGCGTTTATTGTACGGAACTGCTGAGATAGGTGCAGGATCCTCGAGCTCCGCAAACAATAGAGCAGTCGCTGGCTTTCCACATCTGGCTCCCGCCTCAGCGGCCAAGAGACAATCAATATTGAGCCAGCGGAGCCGATCTGCTTTTGTGGTTTCGTTGGGGTAAGGCTGACCTCTGAGATAGACTAGAAGGTCTAGCACGAATCGCTGCTTGGTGTAAAAGGACGTGTCCGTCTGTGTGAGGCACGCTCGTAACGCGGAGGACAGCTCGGCGCGCAAAGTCGTCGCAGCCCCTGCTTCTTTGTACAGGAGCAGGTGGACCATGCTGGGCAGCATCTCGATAGCAAGACTGGAAGGCTTTCGAAACAGAGGAGCTAGCATCTCAACCTCCGAAACCTTGTTCGTGTAGAAACACAAGGCCAGCGCAGTGGCAGTCGTCCATTCTTCCAGAGGAGATGGACCGAAGGAATTCAGTGCTTCGCGAAGCGCCTTGACATCGAGCTTTAGAGAGGTGCGAGAAACAGTTGCAAACGGCGGCTGATATTGGAAAGAGCCACCCTTAATGGCATCGATCACCGGCACAGGTAGCATTTGCTCAAATTCGTTGACCTCCTCGGCGCTATCATCTTCAAATTCGAAGAAAGTCCTCAGGCAAATGTCGGCCAGACCAGCTTCCTGCCGGTTACGCGAGAACAAGAGATCAACAATACGCTCAGCAATCGTGTTCTGAGATGCTGAGACAGTGTTGCCTTGGGAGATGGCTGGCTTGAAATCTGGCTGTCGAATGGACGGGCCACGACCCGAGGCGTGGTCTGGGCGAGTACCTCGTGACGCATAAGAACGACCAACGACTTGAGCTGCCCACGTGATGAGCTTTTCCGAAAGTGAGGCTTCTTGGACCGACTGCCAAAGCTCACTTGAGTAGCGAGATGCAGTAGCATCATCCCCAAGGCAGTCATCAGACACCGAATCTGGGGCCTGGAAGTCTTCAGAAAGCAGCGAGATTGCCTCCACGGTGTCTGCTCGCGAACAGAGAGGGTCGGCCAAGTGTTGCTGGTCTAGCAGAAACAGAAGCAGCTCGCTTTCTGCAGTTCCTCTGTTCGCATTGCCTGGAAGCCGCAGTGGCCCGAGTGCATCCGCAAGTTTCGGGTCTGCCGTCGAAGGTGCATTCCCAAGCGAAGCCCGAAGGTATATTACAAGCCAGCCTTGGAAGTCTACCATCTTCTGAACCGTAGCTCTGTGTTGGCTTTCTTGCGTCATCTGGTCCTGTTTGGCTCTCGAGTGCCTTCTCATTTGCAGAATGAGAAGCATGATTGCTCCACGGAGGAACGGTAGATTTGAGAACAGGTGATCTCGGCCGCGGTCGAATAGAAACCACAAAATGCCAATAACATCATCCGCACACTCGCGGTCACTCACGAATGACCGTAGAGAATGAATGAGCATCTCCAAAGAGAATCCCTGAAAGACAGCTTCGCCCGCCATGCTAATCAGAACCCTTAGTCGGCGGATCGTCAAGCTGGTGTTCAGGGAGCCAAGAGAGTCATCTATGGTATTCAGAAGCATCCGTGCAATCATTGAGAACCAGGACGGCTCCCAAGGTGTACCTTGAGTATGGCCAATCCGCCGATTGAGTCTCTCCAGCTGCTCGAGAAAGTGAGAGGAAGGAAATGATGGCTGCTGACTTCGAGGAAGCTGGCGATTAGAACAGCTGTGCTTTTTCATCTCTGCGAGTGCGCGAGCGGCGTGTGCATAAGCAGTCTTCTTCTCGATCCACTTGTCTTCGACGTCATCCTGCTGCATGGTCAGGTATAGATGTCCCATGATGGCGGGAAACGTAGAGAACGTCAGCTCTTTAGCTGATTCTTTGCCCCCGATTATGGTCTTGAAGCGACTCTCCACAATTGCATCACCAGGAGTAATGGACAGATCGCGGCCAATGGCGTAGGCCAGGGTCTTTGAGTAAGAACGGCGCAGGAAGTCTCCGGGAAGTGTTGAAAGCGCCTTTGACATGACATTCAAGTCTTCGGTAGCCTCGTGAAGTACCAGCTGCGCACCAATTTCGGCTTCATTGGCCAAGAGTAGCTCTTTCAACGAGCTGTACTGGAATGCACTGTAAGGCAGATCTTTCAACGGTTCCTTGCTGTCGAGCCACGTGTACAGCAGTTGCGGCGCGAATAGCGAGAACAGCCTTTTCGGTGACTTGAGTGGCAAGCGAGCTGCCAGCTGTTGAATGCAGAAAGTGGCATGGCGTGAAGACGATGTTGCGCGGCCAGCAGCATCGAAAATGTAGTACACACATCGACGAAGTAGAGAAGGCCACTCAGAACCGAGATTGGCAAGGACAAGAAGTCGCAGCGCCATTCCCTCGACAGATCCAATCTCTTCAGAAAGACTTGACTGGAGATCGTCGAAGATGATCTCATGCGCCGCGAGTACGAAGGACTTGAAGATGATGGGGATTTTATCGGCAAGGTGGAATTGGAGCGTGATATGTCCCTGGCTCAGGAGTCTGAAGAGACAGGTCCTCGGGGTCGAAACATCGGGCTCATCAGCGGCATAGTCCTCTTGGATGAGGCAGAGTCGGACCAAGAGGTCCGCAAGGCGTTTCTGCACGTTTGGTGACATGGTGCCTTGCCCAAGCAGGTCAACCGTCCACCACTGGTATACGTCAAGTCCTAGGTTGTACAGCTTCTCATCACTAGTATCAATCCAGAGATGAGCCTGACTCAGTAGAAGATCAAGAAAAGCTCCCAAAGACACTTCCGAACGAGCGTAAGTGTTCTTCTTGATTGTTTTCAGGAAGCCTTCGAGTATCAACTTCAGATTCGAGGGCGCGAAATTGATGCCAAGACAAGGGAAAGTCTTCACGACGTCTCGGCAGATGAAGAGAGTGGTTGGTGACTGCTGGATGTAGTCAATTACCGCCGTCACCGCTTGCTCGGTGTTTCCATCCGGCGACGCTCCGGCTTGGCTCAATGCGACCATCGCGTGGGCGTAGAGTGCTATGCTTTCTCGCATAGCGAGCTTTCCGAAGCCGACTTCCAAATCATTCGGTAGAACCGAGGCGTCTGATGTCTGCTGTCCCTGACCACTTCCTTGGGATTGGAATTCATCATCGAGATCCATGGTATCTTGGTCCAAGTTATATTGCGCTGGCTCGCGTCGGGAACGGGTTGTCTTGGCTAAAGCACGAGACACAAGCCGCTCACATTCTGATGGAACATACGTTGCTTCGCCATAGTTCTGCTCCTTCTCGTCGTAGTCTTTGCGGCACAGGTATAGTCCAGTGAGCGTTGTTGAGAATGTCGACATGTAAGCGTCTGCTCTGGCATCATCGCAGGCGGGCGTAGAAGCGAAATTGCTCAGCACATTCAAAAATGTCGATGCCTGGTTCCGAAGTTGTGATGAACGATGTGTGTCGCGGAACTTGAAGGAAGTCGCAACGTCACAAATGAGACAAGTCATCTTGCATAGCATGGTGAAAGAATCGAGGTTGACGTGACGCCGCTCTTGCTCCATTTCTTTCCACATTGCCAGTGTTCTTGTGAGTTGAGCAGTGAAATGCGATAGTACCGTCATCTCACACGACAGCGGTGGCAGTACTCCCATTGTTGGTGTGAGTGACGACTCTGCCCAAAGATCTTCGTGCATGACCGAGGGCCCCGAGGGTTCCAATAGGAGGTACGAGACCAAAGGGCCATGTCCCTCGTGAAGGAGCCAAAAGCGCGCAGGCTGCTCCCAGACGCGGAAGACGGTTGAGTGCTGTGGGAGGTCATTTTGTTTCAAGCATGCGCAGAGCAGTGTCCTCATGTCTGCGGAGTCGTAGGTGACCGTTGCAATCGCGAACGCCTTGTCTTCAAATTGACTTGGAACGATCGCGCGAGTGATCCAAAGCAGGATGCTTTCTGTTGTCGAGAACGCGGAAGCGGGGTTGATGCGCTGTGATGCTTGTAAGATACCTGTCAGGAACAGTGAGGCTGCATCAGAAGGCATGCTTGGGCCGCTCAAGTCTATTGAACTGGTGATAGCTTGCACCAGATTCGAAATCGCCATGTGAGTGACCAATCGCAATGTGATCATAATGTGTAAAGCGTAGGATGCGGGCCGGCACACGGAAGGGTTGCTGAGACTTCGACAAGCGACTTGCCAAAGAGCGGCCCATTGACTTACGAGTCTGCTATCAGTGGCGGAAGTTTGCGAAGCAAAGCATGCCAAGGCGAGGAACGCCCAGGCTGCCACCGCGGTACTCTCCTCGTTGCAGCTGATGGAGAGGCTGTGGAGTACTTTGCTAAGTTGTTCAGTCGACATTGCGTGCTGTTGAGCAAGGAAGGCCAACAGCTGGATCGCCGATACTTTGGCCTGCAAGCTTCCATGAGACACGGTTCTCAGGAGGTCGCCCAGATGGTCCTCGGTGCGCTGTCGCTTTCGATACCGAGGATTCAGATCGATGTCATCAATTTTATGCTTGCCAGGTTCGGGCAACTCATTCTCGGCAAGGGGTGTCAAGGACTTGTATACCGACGCCAGCGTGTAAAGAAGAAGCCAATTGGCTTCGGCACGAATGCCACAGCAGCGTAGTTCAAACATACCGGTGCTAATCTCACCACTCGATAAATCTGCAGCACGAGAGATCTTCAGTCGCAGCTCGTCCATACTGAGTCGATCACGGTCCAATCTTTTGCTGTATTCTGACAACAGAATTTGTAGAAGTCCAGTCAACTCCGAGCGTAGAGCGTGGGCGGTGGGCTGTCGTACGCCGTGCATGAAGTAAGGCCGGAGGAGGAGCAGTGTGATCAGCATTTGGTCAGTAGCGTTCGACTTACTGGACCAGAAGTTGCTAACAAGACGTAGTAGGGTGCTCGTGTACTCTTTGGTCAGATTGACTGCTTCAGTCCTTGACCAGGACAGAATGTTGTTGACAGTGCTGAAAGCATCATGATTGGCTGCCGAGGTCGAACTTGACGTTTTGAGGCATTCAGAGACGGCATGTAGAATTTCGCGTGATTTTTGTTTCAGAGGCGTGTTTGGGGTAGACGTGAGTAGCTGAAGACAGGATATCATTTCGGGAATGATAGCCCGTAGGCCAGAGCGGGCTCCTTGAGATCCGGCAGTCTCCCGAATTGCTGAGCGGGAAGATCGATAGCTGAGGCTGTTGGTGGTGCCACTGGCGGCAGCCGGGTCGCCATCCTCGGTCTGCTCGCCCACGTGTTTGATAGTTTGGATGACGAAATCGACATTGCGTTCCCAGTCATTGGCAAGACGCTCAACGTGTGGCTGGAAGCTGAACAGCGCTCGAAGGCATTTGGCGTATTCGAGCGCTAGTGGTTCGCATAGTCGTCCATCTGGAAAGGCGATAGTATCAATAATATGGTCGTAGACAGCGCGAATGGTCTTTGCTTTGGTGAGAAACTTCACTCCACTCTCAACCCATTGCCTGAGCGAGGCGGCAATATCTGTCAACCGGCCGGAAGCTGCACTCGTTGTGGATGCAGAACCACCCTTGATAATGTTTGTCTTTTCCTTCAGGGCAGCCTGGAACAATGCTTCGAAGATGCGATGGAAGGAGTCGTCTCCCAGCGAGTCAATCTTTCCAGTGTGCTGGTTGTATCGTAAAACATGCTTCAAGTCTTCGAGGCCTTTCTTGCGCTCAGTGATCAGGCTGGCTTCAACGCTTTCTGCTTCGTGTTAGAATGGTGTAATTGGGAAAAGAGGATAATAACTTACCCAGCGCGTCTCTAAGCGTCACCTCCGCCATCGCAGCTGCCTGGCCGCTTGCGCAAGCTTGTCAAATTGAGCCGTTCAATGCTGAACTCATTCCCCATCCCGTGGGCGTTGGTAGCGAGGCTGCGCGTGGATGTCGTGTCATGGGTGTGGCGAGAGCAGCGACGGGACGGACGCGTCTGACAGCGGGCATGTATAGGCGGGCACGTAATGCCCGGCAGTTGTAGGCAGTTACGGCAATGTGAGGTGTATGAAGGAGAGATGGGTGGGATGGAGTGAGGTGCAGCAAGGTGAAGCGTGCGGCCTGAGGCACCCTTTGCAAGATTGGGTCCGCGTCGCGTGGGAGCTTTCATAAAGAAACATCGAAAAGACAATATCTCACTGCCCTCCTCTCTGGTGCCCACTTCCGCCCACACTCCGCCCCTGCCTCTCGCTCTCCTACCACCGCCGCGCCGAGCATTCGCGCCAACCATGGCGGACGAGTCGAACGACCCTCTGCTGCGCCTGCAGATCTTGCAGCGAGACCTGATCGCCTTCACAGAATCTCGCCTGTTCGATCTAACCCGGCTCGCTGCGCAACTGGATGCATGCCACGAGGATCTGAAGCGCCTATTGGATCGTAAGAACAACAATGAGACTAGTCGGACCAGGCTTGCTCCCAACGACGGGCAACAGACGAGCACAATCAGGATCGATGGGGTGGAGTACAGCATCGCCGACCAGTTTCGCCAGAGCGCGCTGCAGGTGGCGGACGAACTCAATCTGGACGAGCTGGAAGCAGCAGACCTCTGCATCAAATCACAGACAGCCGATGGGACCGACCTGAACAGCAAAACGCTGTCGATGCGCGCCGTGTTGCGCTTCCACGAGCAACGTCAAACACTCCTGGATTGTTTGCGCATTCTGCTGCAAATAAGCGTGGACAGTGACGAGCCAAACCCTGAGGGATTTCGACAAGTGGTACGACTGCTGGTGCAAGGCGAGGACAACAATCCGGATGTAGCCTCTGGCTTCTGGCGCAAGTGCGTAGAAGGGTTAACGGATATCGAGGCGTACTTGAAAAAGGTGTCAGGCTACAGGGACAAGCTCTTGGTCACTGGTCAGAGCATGCTCGGCGAGGACGGTGACTTTTTGGTTGCACAGCGCATGTTCCTGACCCGGCAGCACGAGTCCCTCGCGGCTGTTCTCGTGTATCTCATCCGCGGCACCTTCGTCCAGCCACAGGACTTCCGCAATCTTTTGATCAAGGCTGGCAATCTGGAGACTGAATTCGACATCTCAATCCACTATCTACCCATATTCACCAGCGGTGCTGCTCACTTTGCTTCGGATCACTCCACCACCTGGGAGGCTGCGCGCGATCTACACCGTCTGTTCGCTGATGGAGCAGGCCAGGTGCAGTGGAAGCAGTCCAACTTGAGAGCGGCTGCCACAGCCTGTTGGCTTGCTGAGTACAATGCAAGATTTGGTCCCGATTCGACTGAAATGAATCAGAGCGAGACAGAGCGAGCCCGTGACGAGACGGAGCGCTCGAAGCTGTTTTTCGATGCTCTAAAGCAGCAAGCTTTTCATTTCTTGCTGGCGGCCGCTGCATCACTTAAGCCAGTCCTCTGGCACGATCCAGCTCGCACCGGCATTGTTGACTTCCTGACCGAGAATGCAGTCGTTATGCCAGCGGATGCTCCACCACCCTCTGACGATTTTACGAGTCTCACGATGCATCAGCTTCAGACTTTCACGGATGCCTTTGTTACGAATATGCCCGACACTCTGAGAAAACTGAAGACAGAGGAGGACGATCGGAGACGAACAGCGCTGTCTCAATCAACTGCAGTCGGGCCACAGACAGAGCTTGATCTTGAACGTTTCATGGTCATCATGGCCTGCGCCCATCAAGACGATGCCGAGGCGGCACGAGACTTTTGGTGTGATCGCGAAAGTAACCTCTTTGGGTTTTTGCGGTGGGCTTCCCAACGTTTGCCGACTCCAAGAATCGCGGCTTTCTGTCAGCTTCTGAGATCCATAGCCAGCGACGACAGCTCTGCGAATTCTGCACATCGATTCCTTCTCGAAGATATGACTATAACATCTGGGAAGCTGCGCAAGGGCTACGGGGTCAGTTGGGCGCAAATCTTCAGTGAACTCGAATTATATGCTGAGACAATCAAAAATCGGCCATCAGCTCCAGAGAGTGCTGCCGGGCCAGATCGGAGCAACGGCGAAATGCTATTCAACGAGCCAGAGACCGATATCATGATGGATTCCTATCTCGGCCTTGCGGCTCAAATATGCCGCGCCAGTCCTGAGGCTAGGAACTGGTTGCTCCGTGATCAGCCATTCCACATTGGCGAGGTGATGATCCATCTCGCGCGCAGCGGCAGTACCAACCGGATCAAAGCTTGCTGCTTGGACATGCTGGCTTCTCTTCTTACAGATCCCGCTCTTGAAGTCAAGAACGGCACCTGGGTTCTCTTGGATCAATGGGTATCAAGCGGCAATACTCACTCATTGTCTCCGTCCAGACCGCTCGGTCGCGTGCAATACTCTGCCCGAGATTACCTGCAAGCGTATGGTAACAGCGCCGAAGCCAGCCTCTCCCTGGTCGGTCTCCTCAACGCCCTCGTGGCGCCTCCATCAGGATCGTCCGAGGTGTCAATGGAAACCCTACCTTTCCCAGAGAATCTTGGGGCACCTCATCGGCACGCCGGAATTGACGCCTATGTCGACTTCGTAATGAACACCATCCTCGCACACAAGATCCCGCAGATGGCTGAGACAGGCGAAGGGAGCCTGACAAACTTACTACGCCACGAGTGCTTAAGATTTGCGCTGCAGTGTTTGTCGAGCTTCAACGAAGACCTGGTGCTGCTTGCTAATACGACTGATGTGGGCGTTGAGACAGTAATGGAGACGAAATCTCTGGCCAAGTACGCACGCCTACATCCATTTGCCAGGGTGATGGAGTGGCTGTTCGATCGGAACGTTCTTCGATCCCTGTTCGCCACTCTTCAGCAGAACCTCGACGCACTAAACGACGCTGATTTCCGATCCCCACTTGCACAAGCCACGCTGAAGAGCATACAAGTGCTGAGCGTAGCCTGGAAGCTGCAGCCCACTTACTTCAACATTGTTCGACCCGCAGTCCTTGCCAAGACCACAAAATCTCAGCCTGTCCAGTCCACATTTACCTCAATCGATGATGTCTTCTTGAATCGATTGGACGCCGTTCTGGATATTGCTCTGTTCACTGCATCCAACCACGTTGACATCAGCCTCGAGTGCATATCGCTGCTACAACGAATTGGATCCTCTCGCAAACTCTCCGAGAGCATCGAAACAGACCACCGTGGACGCTATGGCAGCCGATTGATCAGCATACTCGAGCCAGCGAGTACATCGTTGACTGTGCAGCTTTCGCACGATTTCATGCTTTTTTCATGGGACTTGGAAGACGCGGAGGCGCCAAGCAAGGCCATCAAAGCACAGGCCACTCTGGATCTACTCAACGCAAGTTTGGATGCTGTAAGCGGCAAACCCTCCATGGCACATGTTCTGCTTGGCTTCCATTGTCGCGAGCGAGCAGTCGAGGTGCTTCCACAGAGCGCGTTTGCATGCAACGCATCCCTCTTCCACAACATCGTGACCTGTGCTGCTCAGACTCGAACCATTAATCAGGATACGCATTGCTCATGGCTACTATCTCTGAAGCGCGGCTGTCTCCAAATCATCCTGAAAGTCGCTCGCTCGCCCTTGACATCGAGCATAGTTCGGCCGCAATTGCGCTCCATGGACTTCGTCGCGGCCATGTCGCAGACTCAGATCGGCGCAACTTTCAGCTCGACTTGGGACGATAAGCCCTTAGCAGACTATGAGGTGCTTATGACACGTTCCGCGTTAGCCGTTCGAGACTTCATGCGTGTTCGGGAAACCTGCTTTGAGTTGATTGCGACGGATCTTAGAGCGGCAGCAGAACGGGGAGCCTTCTCTGTGCAGGAGAAGATCGTAAACACGGTCTTGGGTCGGATTCAAATGCCCACTGGCGAGCAAGTCCCGGTGTTGTCTGTTTTTGAGCTATTCGACTTCTTCGATTTGGAGACACCAGGTGCTTTGATCGTACCAAAAACCACCTATTTCGACGACGCTGAGCTATCAAATTGTATGAAGGCCGACGCCGACACTCTCGCAGCATTTGATGTGCACATGGCCAGAGAACTGCTTATCATTCGCAAAAAGGAGCTGAAAGACAAGGGAGTCATCAAGGAACCCGCTGATGTTGAAGTCGCCGATAATGAAATTAGTGCCATTTTGGCAGCTTTGACCAGCCAGAACAATTTTGCAGCCATCCAAAGTGCTCGTTTGGATGCACTGGAGACCTGGACTGATCTGCTTTCCTTGGTCATCACTAAAGGAGGGCTGGAGCAAAACAAGATCATCCCATTGGCGCTTCAAGGTCTACTTATAGTACTGCCTAAGTTCGAGAGGTCGCTCTCCGAGAACATGGAAGCCGCTGCCCTCCTTGCAAAAATTACGTTGACATTCACGCACGCGATAAGCCCAGCATCCAATGAAGGACCGGATCAAAATGCCGATGTTGCCCTCGAGCGATTGCTGGCGACCTTCCGGACATCATTGAAGGTCGTTACAGACAGCAGCACAGACCTTGCGCTGAGAGATGTCTCATACCGGACGAGCTGTGCAGTCATTGCAGCTCTACCAAAGAGACAAATAGACGCTAAAAAGACAGCCGCATCAAGCGCAAGACAACTTCTTCAACTCGTCCAAAGCGCCGGCGACCGTCTATTTGCTGTCACCACAGAAGACGCATTCTCCGGTCGCGGCGTCACTCGTGTCTCGGCTTTGCTGTTCTTGGACAGTCTCGCCTCCCTTCACCAAAGCCTCAAGGCGAGCACATCGCTACTTCGAGCTTTAAAGAAGCTGAACTTCGTTCCCGTCCTCATCGACTTGAGTATCGGCAACGTAGCAGCAGCGTTCAAGGGTGAAGACGAAATGGTTGCCAGTCTCGCCTACGTCCACACCGCGTTGGCTTTCCTCCTCCGACTCTGCCAAACACCAGATGGTACTCTACTTGTCCTCAACTCTGGCCTATACGCCGCGATCGAAGACAGCAAACTCTTCAGCACTGACCCTGATCTCGGTCTCGACATCGACAACCAAGCAGCACTGAGAGAATTTCGCGCCATTCTTGCAGACGTCTTGCGTCTCGTCACGGCCTCCGTGGTGCAGAAAGGTCCGCAGCCTGGGAGAGTCTTCTTGCAGCAGAATAGATTCACGGTGCAGGCTATTTTCAAACAAGCGGCGAGAGGGCATGCGGCGAATGTGGCAGAGGAACTGGCTAGACTGATCTTGGCGACCGATTTTCTCGAGGTAAGTGTCCCATCGATGATCGATGGAAGCGATTACTCACTATCTTCACAGGAAGACGAGGCTATTGGCGGCGCGTCCATGATGAATGGCTTCACATAAAGAAGTTGGATATGTAGATCAAGAGGAATGGAAATGCGATGAAGTCGCAGCAGCCAGGAAGGCCTCCACAGTCCTCACCGGAACGTACTAGCTTGGAACGTGATCTAGCTACGCTCCAGCAACCATCTAATCCTCTTTTCATCAGGCACGGCGCAGTCATGGCCCTGCCACTCACCCCACCGCCAGTCCACACTCTTAATCTCCGTAAAGCTCGCATTTGCAATCGAGCACTCATGAATCGCCTGAAACGTGTCATCCAGCCTCAAATGCATGGCTTCAGGCTTCTCGGCGATCTCAAGGATGTGAAAACCTTCACATCTGGCCTCTGTGAGGGCAGGAAACGAGTTCTGCGTCAGTGCTGCAAGAACGCCGTTAAGGAACTGCGCTGCCAGTTTCGTGGACCATGGACGATGGTAGAAGCGCGTTCGCATGCGTCCAGTGCCGCAGAGGCCGCGAGGATGGGGAGCGGTTTCTGGGTAATGCGATCGACATTGGTCGAAAACCAGGACCCGGGTCTTCAACTTCTTGCGTACGTGGACGAGGAACTTGGCTGTTTCTGCGAAGAGAGTGACGTAGCTGCGTATGTCGGTGTGCCAGTCGAATGCGGAGAGCCTCACTTCTAGACGGGACAGGGAGGCCAAAGTGTGGGCTAAGAGGAGACGGAGAGGCAGCCAAATGGGTCTGGGAGATACGCAGGCTTGTCCATTCTCTTGTCGGTGATAGAGGTCGTCGTCGATAGGAGCTCTTTCGACTGTCGTCCAATCCGACAGGCCAGCGCTGTGGGCATATTCTTCAGCCGAACAATCGTTCAGAGGATTTCCATCCGGCAAAGATCCCTCGTCCACCAGATGATCCAAGTTCACACTCCGCAGATTCTTGCAGTCGACGGAACCTAGGATAGCTCTCACCAATCCACGATGCATCCAACCAAGGAGTCTCAAATCGACTACCACAGGAAACACCGTCTTTGGATTATTTCGCACATAGAAATCCTCGGTGATCACATGCAACGACGCCAAATCCAGCTTCGTGACATTTGTCAAGAGCCTGAAAACACATCATGTCAAGCGATCTTCTTCCGTCAAAGTCTTCTCATCCCGGTCGGTCCATGTATTACTCCATATGAGTCCACGAGAAAGACCACACGTATTTGGCGAGGCGTAGTTTGGCGGTAATGAGACGCAGGAAAGCATATTGGCGGGAAATCGGATTTTTTGACCGAACTTTGCCGCGGTGGTCAGCATAGACCCTGGGCATGATTGACGACTCATTCTCGGGAACTCGACCATCGTTGTGAGAACTGATGTCTACAATTTATAGTAGAGCGGGTTGCGAGAGGGTATGCCAGGCTTGAGAGGTGAGACTGACCACTAGGAGAGTTTCGTAGTCGCCGGTGAGTGACTCGAAAACGAGGTGAAAAAGGTCTGGAGACCATTTGGTTGGCAGGTGTTTTGTTGTGGTGTTGCAGTGGAAAGCGATGTTGGAATGTTGTCGAAAGCTAGAGTGAAGTAGGAGTTGCCTTGTGGCTGCTGTGCCGCACGCTAGTGCGGTCACATGTAAGCACGGACCCACAATGGAGGGCCAAGAAAGAGAGATCGCCGGTCTACCCTCAATTATACCAAGTTGATATCCTCAAGTTCACCCTGTTGATCTTCCTACAACTTCCCATCCATCGCCCCACTCATCTTAGCAATACCCAAAAAGTGACCTCGAGCCATCAGAATTGACATCTATGCCTTTGTCGCGCATCACGAAGTGAATGATTTGAAGGAATTGGGGTTCAGAGTACCCTCCAGCCTGAGCCTCACATGCTGTCGCAGTAGCAGAGCCTGCATCGCAGCCTCCAGCACGTGAGCCAGGCCTAGAGAGCCCTCCAAGCAACGATCTATTCGTGCGCTATATACAAACAAGACACTATCGAAAGGGGAGAGGTGGGTGGGTTGCTAAGAGCCGTCCGTGATGCGTGGATGCAGTGGTGAGGCAGCTGAAGCAACGGAGAAGCCAGATGTTGCTCCCCGCATAAACCTCTGCATCAAGCACAACTGGAGAACTGCAGACTTCCACCAGCGCAACGTCCAATCCGCGAATATCATCTCTGTGGAAGCGTCCCAGACAAATACGCCCATCCTCCGCAATGAACAGAGTGAACGCCCGTGTCAACTCGTTCAGCTTCTTCAAAGCGCCAATTCCACACAGTCGAACCCATTCCGGCGAGGCTTCGAGCGTGGTATCAAACTTTTCAAGCGTCTCGCATCAGGACGCTAGGCCTATTGCCCATCCAGTCACTCATCTCGGGAAGCTTCGTGTGCAAACCAAAAAACATTTGCTGCTTCGAGAAGTCGTTCGATCGGACGATCTATTGCGTCTGGTTGAAAGATCTCCTTTATTAGAAACAACCTTGCTTTGAGTGTTCGCACATGTTCCTGCATTGAGGCCTTGTATTCTCGACAGGGCGAAATGTGTACCAACACACGACTGAAGAAGAATCCCCGCAGAGGCAAAGCTAATGTGATGTCGGTGCATTCATACCTGGTTTTTCCCGTTGGAGACCGAGCTTCATATAATCTGATATAAAACTCAGACTGTAGCGGCGACGCAGTCGCATTCAAATTCACAACCCAAGAAGGCAAGTCGCGGCTTGAGCCTGGCACAGCCGCCTACCATAGTATATCCAGGCTATCATGGCGTTGTATCCAGGAGCGTGTGAATGCCAAGTATGTTTCTGCGAGAAACTGAGGAAAGTCCGGGTTTGGTAGCTGCCATCCAGTTTCCACGAATAGGTCTGGACTTCATAGACGTTGTCCCTTAGGTCGGTCGCTGCCAAGTATCGTATCGTTCCAGTCACCATGATGGTATGGGAGCTATCAGCGGTGCCTTTGTATTTGGCCACGGTCTTGAATAAGCGAATCGTAGGGCCTATTCCCATCCGAAAGGCGCCCAAGTCCGTAGCCAACTTTGGAAAATTGTTGTCTTCCTGGTACATGTATCCTGACGGCCTACTGGCACGGGCGAGTTCTTTGAATGGCACGCTGTATTGGTCGCACATGAGATTGGAGAGCGACTTAGTACCGGCTCTTACAGGGTCCAGACCCGAGAAAACCAATCGCTGCATTTGAATGCGCCCACAAAGTCGCGCAAGTCATCTCTGGGGCACTGCAGCAATGTCAGCTCAATATCGAGACTTCTCGGAAATTAGCGGTTACCTTTCTTGACCACTTGCTGCCGAACAGAGTCCACCACTCGATAATCATACTCTGAAAGACGGGGGAAAGGGGATCCAGTTCCGCAGGAAAGGCAGGATGTAACCCACGAAGCGGTTGAACAACATCAACGGACTTAAAATATGGATAATAAAGAACAGCTTCTTGATTCGTATATCAGCTTTTTTCACAGATACAATGGTCGCTTTGTCGCTTCTCCAGACCAAATTCACATCGCCCAGCCAGATGAGACAATGCCGCAACGTTCCATAAATCTGCGCCGTGAGTGGAATCTGAAATTCCTTCTCGCTGGTATTGCTCTGATTAATGCACACAGCATCTACCCACAGGCGCCGGACTCAGATTTTTTTGCGACAGTATCTGAGGAAGAGATCCAAAACGGCTGGGACTTTTAGCGGATCCCCAAGCGTAGGACGGCACCTCGAAGGTGACCTTTTTGTCGATATCTGTGGTGATCAGGGTGCACTGAAGAGGAGCCGCGAAGTTTTTGGACGGCTGCAGGAGCATCAGCCAGATCTGCTGTCCCGGACGATTCGAGGGCTTCATAGCAATATGGTTCCAAAATGTAGGTGGCTCAGACATGCCATCAAGGAGCCTGGTCAAGCGCTCGGAACACTCATATCATCGCTTTGGGGGTATTGTCTTGTCCAAATACGCACACTTGGTTCTTCATGTAGGGAGCCCGTCGTCCATAGCACGAACAGAACTGCTACACGACCAGGAGGTTAAAGACAGTCTCGTGTTGTCGACGTGAAGCTGGAGCTGAAGTCCACGTGGATAAGGCGCTTGCCCGTTGGCGTGCCAACCCAACCTTGTTGATCCGGCATCTCCACACTGGGAAAGAACACTCCATCTTCGCACTCTTGACGGCAAGAACGACCAAATTCAAAACATGCCGCAGTAGAAAGCAAGAACAAACTGCAGATCCCAGAGCTCAAGCGAGCAATGGCGCGACCCAGCAAAACGCAGCAATTCGCCATCTACAAAGACACCGCCTCCACAACGACAACCCACACTCCTCACACCCCGCCCTCCAAACCTTCCTTGGACGACACTCTCCCTGATGACTTGGACGACTCCAACCTCCTCCCCACCGACACCGAAATCGAGCTCGAGAGCGACAATGCCTCTCGCCGCGAATCCACCGTCTCCTCCCTCCCTGAATCCTCCACAGAGACAGACGTCGACTACATCCACAGATCCTATACTCCACCCGTGATCCGCCCCTCCTTCCGCAAACCCGACTCCGTACACAGTATCTACAACCGTAGCGCTTCGAAACGCCATGGCTTTCTCCCGCGCTCTCGGACCAGGACGCCAAAGGGCTCGCCTCTAGCCCGGAAAAAGCACGAAGAAGTGGTAGAGGAGAAAGAATACCCTCTCGTACTACTACATGTCACGCTCTTGCCCGTAGAGTTCAGATGGAGTGCAGAGAGTATGCAGGAAGTCCTACCTCCTTATATCCTAGAGAATTTACAGCTTCTGCGGTCGAAAGTCTCCGAGACGATTCTTCAGCGGGGGATTTTGATTCCACATCCACGAGAGGAGTATGAGCTGCTAGAGGATCGACTTCTCGAGGCTCTGGAGTTGAAGAAAGAGCGAGTAACGAGATGCGGACATTTTCGCGCGAGGGATTCGACGAGCTCGGAGGAGGGGAGTGTTGACTCAGGTGTTGGGTCGAGTGTGCACGATTCAGATAACGAGGTGTGCATGACTTGTCTTTCGCCCATCAAGACGGCTGGATCAGGAGTCGGGACAGGGAAGAAGAGTAGGTGGAGTATCAAGGTTTTCGCAGCGAATGGGCTGATGAGATCGTCAGCTTGGACTGCAGCTTGGTCGGAGATGGAGAGGGTTGATGTTGAGATACTGCCTTGGATCAATGAGGAGTTGAGGAAGAAGTTGGATGCGAAGTTGGTGGAGGAAGAGTCTGAGATGATGCTGAGAGAAGAGGAGGCTCGCACTCGGAGCGTAGTTGAGGAACAGGTGCAAATTGCGTATGAGGGAAGGCAGGATACTGAAGTTGAAGCACGGCGGAGTGTCCTGGGTGAAGATCCGTTCCTTGATCCTTATCCATCCGCTCCGATCTCAAACGAGCTGATACTGGACCACTATACCATCCCCAAGGAGGATCTCCTGAAATCTACGCCGGACACTTCCGATCTTCCGCCTGTTTACGCGCGAAAAGACATTCCACTCTCGCTGCTTCTCCGAAACTACCTTTTCTTGCTGGCACAAGATAAGAAGAATATCGCGATCTTCGGTCTCACGATGCTTGCTCTTTGGATGAGTCTGCGCTCGGCACTACTACCTGCAGTGGACATCTCGGCTTTACCTGAGCTTCAGGGAGCGCCAAACACTTCGATTCTGCTCGCCAGCCAGGACGTACGTGCTGAAGTGCTCGAGGGAGTCGATGCCAGCGTTGACATCGCGGTGGATTACGACAAGACAGAGTGTCCCGATATTGGCGAGACCGTGGGACCTTTCAAGGAGGCGCCAATCGACAAGACTCCTGGGGCTGTTGAAGTACTAGCCTCCGAAATTCTATCTGTTGAACCATCCGAGATGTCTGGGATCGAAGACGCTGCAGAAGAAGTTTGCGAGAATCCCAGCAGTCGATATGTGCTCTTCTGATTAGCGGTCGACGCTTGGACATATGGAGGACGAAAAATACGAGCATGCGTGATGATAATTGCGAGCGAATAGCGTGGCGTCGGGGCGTTTTCGTATGTTGAACCAATGCAACATATCCACTCATTGGTAGTACTCTGCATATTGCTGGCCTTGCTGACCTCGCTGCATAATTTCAATCACCTCCAGTATAAGCTGCTCCTCCATATATCCATTCCATTGCAAATGCGTCATTCCCTCGCACTGCAGTAGCAGTGAGCAGGTCAAAGGCGCCAGCATAGTATTGATAATACTTCGAAAGACATGCGGCAAACTTGCCCCCTGATTTTTCGCTTGTTGAAGGAGCTGCTCCATTTCTCCCAGCATATGCAACGGCTTCTTATGCAAATAAGCCCAGCTATACTGATTGGAGATCCGGTATTCTTTCATCCCAAGACTGAAAGAGGTGGAGCGATAAACAGTCTCAAAGTATTGAATCGAGACCTCGTCTATCTTGCGGCTGATCCTAGGATCGATGAGCACGTGGTCGATCCAGTGCTGCACTTGGCGTCTGCCTTCGCGGTAGCGTAGGATGAGGTTTATTCTGCGGTTCTCATAGAAGATGGGCAGGGCTTCGTGGCGCAAAAGGGCGCAGGTGTCGGCTATGGGTGGGTGGTAGCGTTGGGGTGAGCATTGTGAGAGGGTGCCGCAGGGGAGGCCGATTGTTAGGGGCTCGTTGGATGTGAAGAGCTGTTCGAGGATCAGGAGGCGGAGTTCTTTGGGGAGTTGGAGGAGGCGTGAGGAGGTCATTTTGTATCTTTGAGGTGTTGTGAGCTGGTATGGTTGGGAGCAGGAGTGAGCGAGGGGGGAATTGAGGGTCTAGGAGAGGCAGCGATCACCAATCTGGGGAGTGACGCGCTCGAAGATCGTAAAAGAGGGGAAGGGGCCAGTGATGCCTCAGGCTGGAACAGAGCACGGCAAGAGCCGACGCACACTCGAATCCACTTGCAAATTCCCACACCGACGCCAACGACATTGCACCCTCACCACCCCGTCGCCAACCACCGCAAAGATGTCGCTCGTCTCCGGCGAGAAGTCGAACTTCCAGTTTATCTTGCGTCTGCTCAACACCAACGTGCGTATTCATTACCACCCGCGCCGGCGACAGAACAGCGCGCATGGGCGACATGCATACTGATGGCGGCATCACAGGTCGATGGCAAGCAAAAGGTCATGTACGCCCTGACCAAGATCAAGGGTGTCGGTCGCCGATACAGCAACTTGGTCTGCAAGAAGGCCGACGTCGACCTCAACAAGCGGTACACCTCCCTCAATCTTCCAGCGCATCCAGCCCCCGACACGCAGCTCAACCACTAATACTCCATCCCCTACAGCGCCGGCGAACTCACCTCCGAAGAACTTGAGCGCATCGTCACCATCATCCAGAATCCGACCCAGTACAAGATTCCCACCTGGTTCCTCAACCGACAGCGCGACATCGTCGACGGCAAGGACAACCAAGTCCTTGCGAACGGCGTCGACAGCAAGCTGCGCGAGGACTTGGAGCGCCTGAAGAAGATCCGTGCCCACCGTGGTCTGCGCCACTACTGGGGTCTTCGTGTCCGTGGTCAGCACAGCAAGACGACCGGCCGCCGTGGCAGAACCGTCGGTGTCAGCAAGAAGAAGGGTTAGAGGATGCGCGCGAAGAAGGGTTCATGCATGCATGCAAGATTTTTCACGATGGTGGGATATGGCGTACTACATCGGGCAGAGAATGCTGTCTTTGGGCGTCCTGTCGTGCATATTGGTGCTGTTATAACTGTCCACTGGGTGTGGACATGCGCAGATAGCTGAGCCAGAATCAAAAGTCTATCAAGACAATCGCTGCATGATGTCGAAGACACGTGTGTAAGCATCAGTGGGGTGTGCCCAGAAGGCCCTCGCATTCTCATTCCCAGGCCTTCCTATGCCATATTCTCACAAAACACTGACCGCAGACGTCGACAAGTAGTACATGACAAGTAAACCCCTCCCACCCATCATTCGCATGCTCAGTAGCATCACAAGTCGCACTCACCCCCAAAGTCGAAACCGCCATGAACCCCAAATAGTCAAGCCCAGGCAGAAGAGCCAAAGCCGCCAATCCATCCATAATCAGCGCGCCCTCAGCACACAAAAAATCGCCCTTCGTCTCCTCCATCTTCAGCTGCACAACCATATCCTGCGCCGGCCATCCGGGATTAGCAGTCGTATCTTGCGTATAAGTAGCAACCACAAACCCCGGAACATTCACAATCGAGTTCGAAAACGGACCGACAATGTCGTCCGTGGTGCACCATCCCGCGAGGTCATTGCAGTACGGCAGCTCAGGCTCCCAGGTATTGTTCAATGAGAGGTAGCTGCTGCTCAAGGACGACGCGATTGAGTCTGCCATTCCTTCGAGAGACTGCAGATCGTAATACACGATCGTCGGGATGCTGATCTCGAGGTTTTGCTCGTAGTCCCAGTCACCTTTGTCATCCGTCTGCACGATTCCGGTGATCGCTGGGATGTCGTTGCATTGCGTTACAAAGGCCGTCGGGGAAGCTGGGGCAGGTGGATTCGCGGGTTGTGCGGTACAAGCTGCCATCGAAGCTGATGAGATGACGGTGTATAAAGACGAAGCTGTAAGCGTGCCGACGTTGGCGGAGGAAGAGGAGGCGAGTTATATTGCCATACTCTGGCCTACGTGCAGGGTTGTGGAGGAGCCGGTGTAGAGGGGTCCTGCGCCCATGTTTGTTGTTGTTGCGAAGGCGACGACGGGCGGTTGAGGTGAGGGGGGAGCCGATAACCCCGCTTATTTGTGTGGAGGTTGGGGTTAGGGGAGGCCAAATGGGGCTTTCTGTGATTGCGGTGTAGGCGCAAGGTGAGGGGCTGGGGAGGGTCGGGAGGTTGTTGTTGTAGACGGAGCAGAAAGAAGAGTCGGGGAGGGTTTCGTCTGGGTCGCTTTGGTATTGGCAGTGGCTTACAGGCGTCCCGAGGCCGGTTGTGGTTAAGGTGGAGGTTGAAGGACGCGAAGAGGTGGATGAGGGAGATATCATGAGGAACGATCGAGGCTTTTGACTATTCCCCAAGGCGGGATTCTGGCTGATTACACTCGAGATCCTTGATGGTACAAGACTGCGAAGAGGTCAGCGCGTTGTTGTCCGTTGAGATATCGCTTCCCAAGACTTGCCTTGCAGATGACAGCGAAGCAGAGAGGGCAAAGAGCCCAGTCAAACGAGCGAACATCTCGCAAACGTTTTCGACCTCTGGGATAGCAACTCCAGTACGATCATCCGGGATCCAAGGCCTCCTTTGTGAACATTGACATCAAAATTCCACCTATCTACCTGTACACTCCCAATCATCTGCCCAAAAGAACAGATACGTTATCCATTGAGAACACAGACACCAAAGCACTCTCGACGTAGCTAAGGCACGCCGCAAGTTGTGGTGTAGCAACTGCTGTATGCAAGTTCAGGATTCGATTGCTTTTGTGTACGCCTCTCATGTGCCGATGCGAGATTGCCCGAAGTCGGTCGAGGGGACATGTCCTTTGGGGAAACAAGACATCCTGAACGGCTTTTGAACTCTAACTTTGCGGTCACCTCAGCGCGGCATCCAGAGTTTAAAGAAGTATCCGTGAGGTTGTCCGGCTGTCATGTCAAATATTTGACATGCATTGATATCAAAAAACTCTCTCGGGTCTGGTGCAGATGGCGCTGTCGACATCATGGGAGGACACCAACATGCCAGTACTCCTGAGGCTCGGTCCAAGGATTCCTCTCGCTTGGCCATGTGGATCGAGTAGGCGACATGGAGACTGCAATATCGATAAGCGCTTGGCTGGTGAAGGGCAAAGGTAAAGGGCGTCCTTTCAAGCCAGTCCCGCCTCACTGCGTCAAGTGCAATTCGAAAGCATTTATCTTGCTAACCAGCGGCGTGAAGAGAGGTCGTGAAACCGACGTCCAAGCTTTGATGTGAAAAGCTTGGTGAGCTTAGCTGGCCATCTCAGTAGAACAGCGGCACAGCAGCGAGGGATTCGCATCTTGTTTCATGTACCGCCATGAACATCCAACGCAGGGAGACTTCATGTTGGGTTGTTGAAGCGAAGGCCATCAAGTCGTCCGGTGATGTGCAATGACCTCCATGGAATTCCAGGAACGGCATCAATAGAAACTCATCCCTCCTGGTCCCCTGATGGAACACATCTCATACATCTTCCACCTCCCACCCGTCATCCTCTTCCAATGAACACGATTGACGCTCTCCCGCACTACCTCCTGCGTAGCAGCAAATAGCCCACTTACTCTTGTTGTAGTGAAAACAACCGCCCGTCCCCTGTTCTCATCTAGCTCAAGCGTGGTGTTCTGCACTTCGATCTAATTCAATGAGCATATCGTCAGCCTTGATCCAGCGAAAATTCAGGAGAAAGGAGATATATCATACATGATACTCCGGATTATCCCTTATAAACCTCGTAAGATTCTCACAATGCATATGCAACGAACTCGCCGTTAACGCGAAAATCTCTGGATAGCCCGCTGAGACCTTTAGGTTATCGGCGCAGAAATTCGCCATCCAGTCGTAGTTGGCCTCGTTCGCCCAGTTGGCTGTTTCAAGTGTGCATTTTGTCATTTCTTGGAGCCAGGTACGTAGGGGAGCGTGGCGCAGGTCAGGGAAGAGGTCGTCAAGAGCAGCATGCTTGGCATGAAGTTGTTTGAGGGAAAGTCTGGTAACAGCGCCGGTGATTTTTTGTTGGCGAAGGAGGGCGAGTATGGTTTCTGGGAGGGAGGTGATCGTCGCGGTTTCGGAGGGTGGTGGAGAGGTCATGGTGATCATCCGTGAGATGGACGTATGTGAAAGCTGGATTTTTGTAGGCTGCGTCTTCTTGGGCTAGGAAATTGGTCGGCATGGTATAGATGGACTGGTGAGAGCACTGCCGATGTCGACAGGAAGAAGTTGCGAGAGCTGAACTCCCATCTTTGAAGTCCAGCCTCATGCATTGTCAAACTTTATCCGATAGCTGCAATCTGCAATGCTACCTTCCAAGTCAGGCCCGACGCTGCTGATTTCGAGATCGACCGTCCGCTATAATAACGTTAGCGCAAAGGAATACATGTGTTTCGAAGGATCATGCGGAGTCTGGAGCTGAAGTCAAGGTAGATGTAGAGTAATGACGTTGTTGAAGGTATCATTAGATCAGTCGAGCACAGTGCTCTTCCTCAACCTGAATTTCCAAGATGGCGCAAGCGAATCGAGTGCGAATGCAATAGCAAGCCAACGAGACGAAGTTCGAGACCAAAATCATGAACACCTCGGCCGCAATAGGAGCTAGAGTTTGAGAGAAAACGGACGCGGATGGCAGCAGTTGAGTGCCGAGTATCCATATCTGGTGAAAGGTCGTCCTTTCACGAGACGAAAGTGCGTATGTCCTTCTCGAGGCCAGGAGTCGCAAACGTCAATATCTTCAGGCCCAGTCATCAGGAATCTCGCTTCTGGTGCTGTAGTCCGACTCTTCGACATAGACATTGGGAGGCGTTTGGCTTGATGTCGTTCAATGGAATTCCATCTGCTCGTGGTCGTTTCTTCTGGCATTAAACAGGTCTGTTGATAGGGACCGATGACGGAGCAAAATAATTCCACAACTGATGACACACAGATTGGAAATGGGAAATGGGCTGATGCAAGGTCTGTGCATGTGATGATGATGATTATGTGAGTGAAGGAAAGCAAGAGGCTGGGGCAACGCGTGCAGGCAGAAAGGCCTTAGCGTGTTTCCAACGCCAAGGAAAACAACTCGAGCGCGTGAAGGTACTTCTCCTTCGCGTCTCCCATCCAGCTCCTCTTCTCTGCTCTTTGTCCACGCACAACAACGAGACTCCTCTTCCACCACCCAGTTTCTTTGCCACTACCACTCCATTGAGGTACGTCTGCCATTGTCCTGCCACAACACGCACTCGACGGCAGCCAATTAATTCCTCCACTATCACAACCACGCTGTCGACCTGCATCTCCAGAAACAGTCCCAGCAACAGGCACTTGAGACACGTCCTGACGCGACACAGATACATCCGCCTATCTTGCATATCCTCCAGCATCCTTCAATCACGATGAGCCTCGACACGACACCCTCAAAAAAGGTACGACCCTTCAATGACGTCGTCGCCACAACCTACACTCGCTAACTCATCTTTTCCCAGGCTGCCTCTGCCATCGAAGGCTTCTCCATGGAGTCCCCAGTCAAAAAGGTCGCCTTCTCAGAAGCCAACAAGGAGAACATGGAAGCGAAATACCAGTCGGACGAAGTCGCCGTTCCCATCAAGGGCATCCCCGATCTCCCAGAGTCTGAAGAGCCAGTGGCAGCCACCTCAGTTGCGGACACCATCAAGGAGGACGAGGCAGACGAGCCACTCTTGAGAGAAAATGCGCAACGTTTCGTCCTCTTTCCCATCAAGTACCACGAGGTGAGATTCTGTCGACGCGCCGAGACGCGTAAAGTGCTCGCAAGAGCAACGCGCTAACAACACTCCAGATCTGGAACATGTACAAGAGAGCCGAAGCTTCTTTCTGGACCGCAGAGGAGATTGATCTGTCGAAGGACCTGCACGACTGGAACAAGCGTCTCAACGACGACGAGCGATTCTTCATCTCCCACGTTCTGGCTTTCTTCGCCGCCTCGGATGGCATTGTCAACGAGAACCTCGTCGAGCGCTTCAGCTCTGAGGTGCAGGTCCCCGAGGCACGATGCTTCTACGGCTTCCAGATCATGATGGAGAACATCCACTCCGAGACATACTCCCTCCTCATTGACACATACATCAGCGAGCCCAAGCAGCGAACATACCTCTTCAACGCCATCGACAACATCCCTTGCATCCGTAAGAAGGCTGACTGGGCACTGCGGTGGATCTCCGACAAGAACTCAACCTTCGCCTGCCGACTGATTGCTTTTGCCGCTGTCGAGGGCATCTTCTTTTCGGGATCCTTTGCCTCCATTTTCTGGTTGAAGAAGCGCGGTCTCATGCCTGGCCTTACCTTCTCCAACGAGCTCATCTCCCGAGACGAGGGCATGCACACAGACTTTGCATGCCTTTTGTACTCGCACCTGAAGACCAAGCCTGAAGACTCACTTGTTCTGAGCATCATTACCGAGGCCGTCAAGATTGAACAAGAGTTCCTGTCAGACGCTCTTCCCGTTGCACTTCTTGGCATGAACTTCAAGCTTATGAACATTTACATCGAGTTCGTCGCCGACCGCCTTCTCCTGGCACTCGGCCAGAAGAAACACTACAACGCTGTCAACCCATTCGACTTCATGGAGAACATCTCGCTGGGCGGCAAGACCAACTTTTTTGAGAAGCGTGTTGGTGACTATCAAAAATCGGGCGTTATGGAGGGCATCAAGAAGCAAAATGCCAAAAACGACGCCGCCAACGGTGGCCAGCAAGAAGCGGCGCCGGTAATGAAGGGCGACTTTTCCTTCGAGGAGGACTTTTAGATGATACACCGCCAGCATTGGCATCGGCGTTCGGAGGAAGCGAAAGGCATAGCATGGTATGACCACTGGATGGCGTTTGAAGGAGTCGGTGTGAATGACACCTTTTCTACTTTTTCTCATTTTGCACAGCAAGAAACATGAGCGTCGAGCATAGCAATCTGCTAAATAGCAAGATTCCGATCAAAAATTATTCCAAAGTATACAACCGTGGCTGTACACAATATATCTCGCACGTGGGATGGATCATACGCACGCGATATCAACTAGAGCATCCCTGTCGTCATCAGCCTTGCAGCCGCATGGCGGCATGGATGGGAAACGTCGTTTCTCCTGCGCCGCTGCTCCCTACCTTCCCCCAACACCCACCATCTCCTTATCTCCCACCTCTGATGTGCCCGGAACATTAATTCTTTCGTCGCCTGCACAACGTCCACGCACCCACCATCTTTATGCAACGTTCCATACCGATTCATCGCTCTTCCGAGCGACCTTTGAAGGACAGATCTTAACTCCGCCAAGATCCGAAACGTCTGACCTGGCTCACTTTCGCTCCGGTTTGGCCAGGATCTTGCGAGACGAGCGAGCCTTGCGTGGGTGATGTGAGGGCGAGGCAGTGGATATGGCTGACGTCCCTGCCATCACGCTCACGGATCCAAATAACCTGAACCGCTCTCCTCAGTCGCCTTCAAAGACCAACACCGATGATGGCGACCTCAACGCGAAGATTGCGCCAGCTCAACCGGGGACGCTGGGCGACAAGAAGAACGGGGATGGTATGCTGTGCGGTACGTTGGGGGAGAGACATGCGGAAGGCTGACAGAGGCATCAAATAAGGCCGCACAGATTCGTCAAGCGCATGGCCGTCCCCAGGCCAATTAATCAGATCCCGTTCCAGCAACAACAGCAGCAACAACACACAAGCGACTGCCGGCAACGCGAAGCAGGACTCGAATGGAAAGCAACCAGACCCTTCCCCGGCCATAGATCCTTTATCACAGGTATGTGTACCCTGCGTTCCCCACGATGATCGTGTTCGGTCCCCGTAGCCACTACGCAATACACAACATCCAATGCTCACTGCGTCGCCACCACAGCATATTCTTAAGCGTACCAAGACCCCTCTCAACGTCCCCGCAAACCCCTCGAACAGACCGCGAACCTCAGATGGCGGAAATGCACTCAAAGACGACAAACTCCAGTCCCGCGAACAGAGCCCAGCCCCACCCGTTCAAGAACCTCTCTCCCGAACGGACACAGTTGACTCCGCTACTCCGGCGGTTAAGGAGCTAAAGAAAGGCGTTAAAGCCGTCTCATTTCTCAGTCGGCTGATGGGGACTGCAAAGAAGAAGGATACCGAAGAGGATGTCATAGACGATGAATCAGCCACCAGTGAAGGCAGACCCGAGGGTAATGACGCCGAGGTCTTTACGCAAAAGGTGGATAATATGGGCTTCAATCCCAGACATCCTGCGCCTCCAGCATATATCAAAGTCAGGGCGAAGTTCAAGAAAGAGAGGGATTTCGATCGATTGTTTTTGGCGCAAGAGCTGCGTTGTGAGAATGGAGCACAGAAGATGCAAAGAAATGGGAGCTCGAATAAACTGCGAAGGAAGAACTCGGCGAACCCGGCAGAGTCGAATACCGTCTGGGCCATGGAGTTCAGCAGAGATGGCAAATATCTCGCCGCGGCGGGTGCTGACAAGGTCGTGAGAGTGTGGGCCGTCCTTTCGAATTCCCAGGAGAGGCAACAGCACGAACAGCAAGAAGCCAGCGAAAGCGAAGCCAACGGCGTGGATCCGCATTCTAGACATCTTTCAGCTCCCGTCTTCCAGAGTAGACCGATCTGGGAGTATGAAGGCCATTCCGCGACGGTTCTGGATCTGAGCTGGAGCAAGAACAACTTCCTACTTTCTTCTTCGATGGATAAGACGGTGCGACTTTGGCACGTCAGTCGAGCCGAGTGTCTGTGCACGTTCAAACACAACGATTTTGTTCCGTCGATATCATTCCACCCGAAAGACGATCGTTTCTTCCTCGCCGGGTCCCTAGACTCGAAGCTACGACTATGGAGCATTCCAGACAAGAGCGTTGCCTACGTCGCACATCTCCCAGAGATGATCACCGCAGTCGCTTTCACTCCAGACGGCAAATATGCCATGGCAGGCTGTCTCAACGGGGGCTGTATGTTTTACGAAACCGAGGGCCTGAAATATCAAACACAAATACACGTGAGATCGACTAGAGGACAGAACGCGAAGGGAAGCAAGATCACCGGACTCCAGGCACAGTATGGGCCCAGTGGCGATATCAAGATCCTCATTACGAGTAACGACTCGCGGATAAGACTGTACAACTTCCGTGATAAGTCTTTGGAGCTGAAGTTCAAGGGAAATGAGAATAATTGCAGTCAGATCAGGGCGACGCTAAGCGATGATGGGAAGTATGTTGTTTGTGGAAGCGAAGATCGCAAAGCCTATGTCTGGTCGATGCATCAATCACATGGAGAGAAAAGGGATCGAACACCGGTGGAGATGTTTGAGGCACATGACACGATCACAACCGCAGTTTGTCTGGCACCGACGAAGACGAGGCAGCATCTTGGGAAATCCGAGGATCCAGTCTACGATATGTGCAATCCGCCTCCGGTGACATTGCTCAGCCATGCCGAGAGGACAGAATCACACGCATCTTCCAGGCCGCCGACCGAGAATGGGAGCATACAGGGTACTCCTAAGGAGCACGAAGGAAGCTTTGAAAAGCCCAAGGAGTCGGCTGCATACCTCACTCGAGCAGGGCACAAAGCAGGAAACATCATTGTCACGGCCGATTTCACTGGTAAAATCAAGGTCTTCCGGCAGGACTGCGCCTGGACGAAGCGACAAAGAGATGACTGGGACAAATCCTCAATCTTTGGCAAGCGCGGAAGCAAGGTCAGTCGCAATGGGTCTGTGGCCACTAGGACAAGCCAGAAGAGCCTGCGCGACGCTTCCAGGAACTCCACGACTTCCGACCGGATTATGTCGTGGCGCCAAGGCGTCGGCAGCATGGGCAGTACATCCTCGAAAAATACCAGTCGGAGCATCTCACCTAGGAAGTCTCTCGACCAGCGAGGTCGCAGCAACAATAAACCCGGCAGCGTGCGCTCCGCACATCCCCTCGCCGCTGATGCTCTGGTTCGCTCACCATCTCCTATCGACCGCCACCCATCTCCTTCCGAGTCGACGCACACTTCCCCTGACTCTCACAAGGCTGAAGACGACGATCCGCTCAAACTACAGGGCGATCGATCGTACATGTTCTGGGAGAATAAAGTCTGGAAGAACCACGCAGACCGCATGCATCAAATGGCGGAGTTACACGAGGGAGAGCATGACCACCTCGCTGTGAGGCCGCCGATGGGACAGGTTCCGTCGTATGTGAGCCAGTTGAGCGATGAGAGGAGCAGTATGGACGAGGATGAGTTTGAGGACGCGAGGGAAGAGGGAGAAGAGGAGATGAAGTGTGCGAGTTGTGGAGGCAGGAGTTTTGCTGCTAGGCGGGGGACCGGGAAGGAGGGGGGTACCACGAGGTTGGTTTGTAGGGACTGCGGGGAGGTGGTTTGAGGGCATTATTTTTCTGATTGGGGTTGGTTTGAGCGTCCGCTCTTTTTGCATAGGCATTAGGTTGGCTGCGTTGAGTTGCACATAGAGGGATTGGGATGCTGCATATGATAGCGGGACCTTGGAGCGATGGGGATATGAATGAAAATCCTTCGTTATTCCTTCTTTCGAGGCGATCGCTGGTTCGGATCTCTGTCATGTACTATGTGCTGCGAGAGTCGGACGAGGTGAGGTTAGTCCATCACATCATTCGCTATTGAACGATGACGATGCTTTTTGGCTGATCGTCAGCAGCAACCCTACCATACCCTACGCTTTTCACTTCACTCCGTCTTCGCATTGCATGTGGTAATGCGGTTGTCACGGCCGGCAAGGGCCGGAGATCACGTATGGCAGCAGGGATGACTGCTTATATGGAACAGCAAGGTAGGTGCGACTTCGTTGCTTCTTTTTTCTTTGGCTTTACCGCTTCCGAGTTTTCGTTGGCAGATAAACAAACGACATTCCAACGCGAATATGTTAGGAAGATATTTCATCGCTTGCATCTTCGCCGCACCAGCAGTAGCTGGTGCGGAGAATACAACAACAGCATTATGGCCTATGCAGCAATACAAGACATCGAATGCTACGCCTCCGATTCTCTCGATCAGCCATACCTCTAGCCATGAGGGACGACTGGCACCTGGATATGTCTTCTTCGCCCCAGATGGCACACCGGCCCTGAACCCGAACAGCGCTCCGTATATCATGGATCCGAAGGATGGGGAATTAGTGTGGGCGGGACTGGACGGGCATGCGTTCAACTTTGGGGTCTATGAGTATCAAGAGGAGAAGGTGTTGGCTGCGTGGAATGGGACGGTGTTTAGGGAGCCGGTTGGTGAGTCTCTTCTCTTCTCTCTGATAACAGGGAGGAGGTTGTGCTGATTGATCGTAGGACGAGGTAACGGCATAATAAACCTCTGGAACAAACATTACGAAGTAATTGCTACTGTGACTCTACCAGGTAATTTCCTCGAACTCGAGCCTGGAGCACATTATCCGAGTAACATCGACCTTCACGAAATTTACATCACCTCAAACGACACCATCCTCATAACAGCCAACAACGTAACGCAAACCGACCTCTCCTCCGTCGGCGGCCCCAAAGAAGGCTGGGTAACCGAAGCCCAGTTCTACGAAATCGACATCAAAACGAATGAGGTTTTGTTTGAGTGGAAGAGTCTCGACCATCTGGATCAAATCCCGCTCTCCGCTTCCCTCTATCCACTCGGCAGCGAGGGCTTCGATGGGAGTAATCAGAGTCTGGCGTGGGGTTATTTCCATCCTAATGCCGTTTCGCCTTATCCTGGAGGCGGGTTTATGCTCAGCGCAAGGTATCTGTGCAGTGCGATTGCGATTGGGACGGACGGGAGGGTGCTGTGGAGGCTGCAGGGACGGGACGGGAATGGGTTCGTGTTGGGAGAGGGAGTTGGGTTCTGTTACCAGCATGATATCCGGGTCGTGGATGATTTACGATTTGAGAAGGACGGTGTCATCACTATCCGCATGCATGACAATCATAACTGCCCGACTGATAACGGGCATGTTCCGACGTCGGGGAAGATTTTGGATGTTGATTTGGTCAAGAAGGAAGTTTCGCTGCGGCAGCAGTTCTGGAATGTGACGGGCCCAATTTACTCCAACGCCCAAGGAAATATCCAACGCCTCCCCAACGAGAACCACTTCCTCGGCCACGGCTGGATTCCCGTATTTGAAGAATTCTCACCAAACGGCTCAATCCTCTCTACAATCCAATTTGGAAATACACCTCTGATCCCGGGAGGGGTTCTTGAGAGCTCGCCTACGACCGCTGTGACGCTTTCGTACCGGGCGTTCAAAGAGGAGTGGGTTGGGTGTCCGCCTGCGAGGCCGGATGTGGTGGGGGAGGGGGGGAGGGTGTTTGTGAGTTGGAATGGGGCGACAGAGGTGGAGGGATGGGAGGTTTGGGGTGGGGATAGGAATGGGACGAGGGTTGAGTATGTGAAGACGGTGGGGAGGGAGGGGTTTGAGACTGCGGTGGAGGTTCACGAGGGGTTGCGAGTTGTACAAGTGAGAGCTGTGGGTGTGCCGGAGTGGTGTGGAAGGAATGTTTGGTCGGAAGTGGTTTCTGTAGATTGATAGTGATATGGCAGATTTCTATAACTCATATTTGATATTTCCCAGTATACCCTACGGAACGCCTGCGCTCGATGTCAGAAGGTAGAGGATCCCGTGGTCCTGCCCATGCTTCGTTCATTATTTATGATTATGATCGTATTGATCTCGCGAATCGTGGCTGTCAATGGCAAGCATTTATGCGGAGCTGGTCTTGAGCTATAAATTCATCAGCCAAGTTCCCCATCAATCACACGGAGGAGACTTCTCTTACCAAGCCAGTCGCAGTGCTCTCAGCCTCAGTCTCGAGCGTCTCAACCTCCTCGAGCTGCCTCTCCTTTAACCCGGTAGGAGAGATGAGCAGTCCAGTGATCTCAGGAATAACCTCATCCAAATCTTCATCGTCCCTTGCACCGAGTGCCGAAACATCCGTAAGCTCCCCAATAATCCCGTCAACCGCATCGTCCTGACGACTCTTCAATCCCGTAGGCGAGATGAGCAGTCCAGTGAGCTCCGGGATAACCTCATCCAAATCTTCATCGTCCCTTGCATCGAGTGCCGAAACATCCGTAAGCTCCTCAACAATGCCGTCAACCGCATTGTCCTGACGACTCTTCAATCCCGTAGGCGAGATGAGCAGTCCAGTGAGCTCCGGGATAACCTCATCCAAATCTTCATCATCCCTCGCAGCTACCGGTAGGCCTGGAAGCGCATCCTCAACCTCGTACAGGGCTTCGTAGGTCTCTTGACGAGTCTTCTTCAAGCCAGTAGGGGAGATGAGCAGACCGGTGAGTTCGGGGATGATTTCATCCAAGTCTTCGTCGTCTCGTTCGGTGAGCTCGTCGATGAGGCCGGAGACTTCGTTGTCTTGGCGGGCGAAGAGGTTGAGCAAATTGGTGACTTCGGGCACGGCGTCGGAGAGGTCGAGATCATCGCGGCGGGATTTGATGGTGATGGGGAGGGATTCGAGAGATTGGTCGACTAGACAGGCGTTAGTCTGTACGATGAGAGATGTTTCGTTGCTTGGCTCCGGCTTATACCATCATCAAGCGCACCCGTCAAAGAACCCGCCTCGATATCCCTCTTCACAGGCATAGCGCTGACGGTAGCAGCCGCGAAGGCGAGGGAAAGGGTAAGGAAGTGCATTGTCGCTTGCTTGTATCAAAAAGGTAATGAACGTATTGAAGGAGTGTAATGCTTCAAGCGAAGCTGCAGAGAAAGAATGAACCTCGTTGTTGATGAAAGTCGATGAAGAGGAACAGCAGCAGCAGCTCTCACCTTCAAGATATCCTCCCGAACTCCTACGACGCGAATCAGCAACCCCGTCATCGCGATTCGCAAATAGCAGATCATTAAATGCCTTTCCTTAAAAGAGAAGTCAGATGTTGATATAGATCTACACCGGTTTCCCGGAAGGGGTGAAGTGGACGTTGTGACTTGGTAAGCTTTAAACTCCTGAAACCGTTTTCGTCCGGCTGTGCCGCTGTTTGTCACATGTTAGTTCGCGTCTGTAACATGTGCTTTGCAATGTTGCCGACTGATAAAGCACACAGTTTTCTTGTCATGATTCCGACATTATTACCGAGTCGACAGCTGCTGTAACAAGTTTCGTCATCTTATTGCTTGTCAGCACCGGCGACTCCTTCACATCCATCGCAATGAAAGCCCGTCCAGGAGTCTCCCCTCTCGATTGTACTTTCCATGGTGTTGGTCCATGAAATGGGGAAAAGCGCAGCAAACTTGAACGCTATCATGAACTTCGTAGGTATAATACCGCTCGCTATGCGCTCGACCGGGGAACAGTATATATGAACTGCTGTATGTCATCTCCGTGACTCGTGGATTTGCGGCGCCTGATAAGATATTCGTCCTGCCAGTGAACTCGGCTGATTCTGACTTGTAGCTCTTCAAGCAGTATCCATAGCCTCCCCACCACCACCGCCCCTCTTCTCTCTTATCCACTCCACAAATTCATCAATGACACTAGGCCAACTGCTCTCCTCACTCCAGAACCCCATCTCCTCATCCTTCATCGTCTCCAGCGCGAAATTCAGCGTCTGCTTCCACAGATCTTTGTTAACCGCTTTCTTGATTTTAGCCTCGTAGAATTCCATCCACCACTCCAACCACGGCGTCGTCCGTGACCGCCACTCCCACGACGGCTCCTGCAGCAGCACCTTCCAGAATTCCATGGCCATCTCCATCGGCAACGCCTTTTGCTTGTCCGCCAGGCCCAGAACGAAGGCGTGATTGTAGACGTCTTTAAGGACGGCCTTGTCAGATTTGAGCTGTGATTGTCGGGCGAGGACTACGTTGCGCATTTTGGGGATCGTGTCGGCGGAGGCATCGGTGAAGCCGTCAAGGAAGCCTTCGCGGGTGATATTGCCGAGGGAGGGTGATTGTACGATTTCGGAGAAGACGAAGGCGCCGACCTGGTCTATTTCGACTTCGAGATCGTTTAGCAGGTTGCCCATGCCATCGATGCCTATTTCATCTGGGGTGTCGCGTGGGTTGTCGCGGTATTTGTCGAAGGTCTTGGAGAGTGAGGTTCGGGCGGGATTCGCAGCGCTGCCTGGAGGATTGCTGAAGAAACTGTGCCATCACATGAAGTCAGTACGCATGTTTCTCACTTGGATCTCAGCGACATACGCATTAATAGCAGCCTGGGTGTTCCAGTTGTGCTGCTTGAGGACCTTTGCGGCGGCGGTCTTGTCGGCCTGGGTGAAGCTGGTGAACTCGGCGATGCAGTTCTTCTGCTGCGGGGTGTAGGCTGGCGGCATCGTGGTCAGCACAATGTCCCGAAGGTAAAAGGAAGCACGTCGCAAGTCACAAGTCGCAAGAAGTGGAAGAGACAGAAAGCGAGCTGTGACGCTGTGGCTCTGCGGGGCTGCCTCAGGCGCGGGGCCGACTCCGTGAAACTGGCGTAAAGAGGCCGATGCATGCGGATGTGTGTGCTCACTGACCTTCTCTCGGCACTGTGGACGCCGTTACTTTGATCTTCTTGCGCGGAGTCGTCTTTGTCTTGGTAATGGTCTCCGTCTCCGTCTCGTACTCGCCGCTCTTGCGCTTGGCCATGTCGACGCGGCGAAGCGAGTGATCAAGGAGGCGAGGCTGGCATGAGGTGCGTCGCGTCTTCTTTAAATGGGGGGAGCACGAGTCAACGTCTTCGTAGATGGTCAACAAGATGGAGAGAATGTGTGTGTGTATGAGAAGACAACCGGAACGATGGCAGATTGTATTGAGGAAGTTCGAGGCACGCGAGACGCGGGACTTCCCTGCCTGATCATTCACTCATGCGAGGAAGTCATGACCCACGTCATGCTCCATTAGGCTATCACATGTCAATCAACATCATTCACTCGCAGATTAGAGGTCTTCAATATCATGTCTCCTATTACAACCCGCCTCTCCACCTGAGAGCATGCTATCAAGACATGCTCGCTACCAACGTGTACAATCTGTGCGTGATCAAACAATGATACATCATCTCCTCCAAGCTCTTACACCCCTGCATCATCACTCCCCTCCCGCGGACTGGCCCCATCCTCTGGCGAGAAAAAGACGTTCCTCAAACTACCTGAGGCCCTTCGAAATCTTGGCCGCCTCCAGCCTTGCTCGACCTGCATCTTTCGCCGGCGATTTAACTCGTCCATTTGTGTTTGCAGCAGAGTGACCCGGTTCGGTATGGACTCCACGGCAACATGCCAAGAGCGATTCTACTCTCCCTGCGGCATGCCCTCCACAGCGTCCGATAGAGCCCTCTCGTTGTCAGCATGTAACTCCGCATACTTGATTCGTTCCTGGGCCCAGTCCTGGTGTAGTCGAGTGATGCGATGCTGCAAGTTCTGGAAGTAGTAGATTTCGTCGCGGATGCACTCTTTGATAAAGACGCCACGCGCGTGTTGGTCGACGATGGATTGTTTGTCCTGTTCATATTGTGAGTATTAACCTAGAATTGGAAAGAGATGATGACTTACGGCAGTAATGGCATTTCCAACCTTCTCCGCTTCTCCTGGCTTAGCTGCATCACCTTTGGCCCTGATATTGGCCAGCTTCTGCTCATTCTGCGAGATTCTCTTTTCCAGCGCGGGAATGGTGTCTCTCGCATAACGATCTCGTCGGTCAAACATATCCCTCACACTGACAAGTGAGTCGCGCACAGTCTTAAAATCCTCCAACAGGCCCTCATCCCACGCTCGCGCTTCATCCTCAAGCAGGGATTGCGCAGTACCAAGATGCTTTGCGGTCCCTTTGATGCCCTCGTTGAGAAGCGGAACCTCGTTCGTGTCGATGGCGTATGCTTCGTTCGTTGACTCCGTGACGCTATTCAGCGAAAGCACCATACGTCCATACTCGGCAGCAAAAGAATCTTTTCTTTTGCACAAACGCTCGGTGATGCCGCACAAATTGATATAGAGGTCGGCGCTCCTTCGCACGCCAGATCGCACGGTGTCAAAAGTGTCCTGCAAGTTCTGCGGCAGGCTGTCCTCAAGACCAGGAGGCAGGGCTCGGCCGACGAACTCTTCTTGGACGCTGATCGTTGCTTGTTTTCGCCAGACTGCGAGTTCCTGCAGCGTTTGTTAGCTTCCTTCAGGACGCAGGGTAAGAGACGTGCATCTACCGTAGGGACAGTCAAGAACATCACAACCAGTTGCTCTTCTCTCAACACTGGATGGCGAACCAAAGCATTGGCGAAACGGGCCAACCCACGTCTCCGCTTCTCCACGAACGTCGTGTCTGCTGCGAGATGGTTTCCGTTGATAGCGACTCGCTTCGGTGGTAGCAATGGCAATTGTCTGAACGGATAACGCTTATGCAGACAGTCGAGCAGCCAGACAAAATCACTGTATCTTCGGATGACCTTGCTGTTGCGGCGAACTGACGCGACTTCGTAGTTGCGGTGCTGAAACATGAACATGCCCTCCTTCTCATCGAGCAGATTCACAGTCACAACCTCCTCCACTCCCTTGCTGGTAGTCACACGAGGCGGCGCAGGTCTCCTGACAGTTCCAGAGCCATTTCCATCGTCGCCAAAACCTGCACCTTGGCTGGGAGGATCGCCGGATGCACCAAAATCGGGAGTACTTGTGGCTCCGTATGTAGATCCTCCCCAGCTGCCACCGGAAGTCCCAGTCTGACCATTGCTATAGCCTCCAGAGCTCTCAGTGACTTCCGAAGCACCCGTAGTAAAGGTGCTCGTCGTCCTCTGCCCAGTGCCATTGCCATTCAGATGTCCGTGTCCTTTGTGCATCTGAGGGCTAGCCCACGGATCGCTCTCTCCAAACCCAGCTCCAAACGAAGCCTTCCTATTCCCGTTGTTCGGCTGCGTTGTGCCCGACGTCTGCTGCTGCTGCTGCTGCTGCGGTGCCGTCTCCTTGGCCATTGCTTCGGTCGGTAAAGCAGGAATAGGCAGTTTCCTTCTCCTCTCGTCCACAGAGTCCAAACCCAGCTCTTCGCCTTCCTGCGCAAGCCCAATCAAGGCGAGCAATACGTGGAACTCTCCTCTTCCCAACCTCTCAGTCTCACCACTACTGCTCACAATACTCCAGATCTTCTCCCTCTCCGGCGCGCCAACGCCACTGCCGCTCAGCACCTGCCGGCACTCACTCGCGCTGACTTGTCCGCCGCTCTGCAAGCTATCAAATGTATCAACGTAGAGCTCAGGAACGTCTGCGTCAGCGAGTAATGTCTTAACCAGACTGCCTCTACCCGGTGTCTTCTTGGGCGTAAAGTCCCACGGGGACTCGGCAGTGTCGGCGAAGATGGACGAAGAGGTATTGGTGTTGCGCGTGGGCGGCGTCGATGAAGTGTCCTCGTCGAAGAGGGAAGACTTGGTCTGGCGGGAGGGCGCAAAGGAAGAGTCGTCGTCCCCGAAGAGCGACATTGTTGCGGCGCAGCTGAAGGAGAGAAGCTGGGAAGCTGCTGCACGGTCCCGATAAGCAGCGGCGAGTGGGCCTTGAATGGATTGGGAAGGTGGACTCGGGAGCAATGTTGATAGTAATGAGGCTGTGTGCGGATTTCGACCACCAAGCAAGTAATAACGATAATGGATTGTGCAGTCAACAGTACAACTACTGATCAACACTGCCGCTATCGTGACGCCCGGAGGTCGACAGCTGCCAACGTTGCTTCGGCATCAGCCGCCGCTCTTTATTAGATGCCCTTTCCATCTCCACCTCATTGCTTTTTCCTTGCCTCATCAACTACGCAACCAGACTGCACGACAACAGCCCGCCTACAACTGGAATATACCATACTGAAGTAAACGTATCGCCGTCGCTATTGCCATCGCCACTCAGACGCAGTGACGAGGAATGTCCGCACGGCCAAGAGATCCCGTGATGCTCGTGCTGCTCCTTGTTGCATCGCACTGAAGTCGGATTCTACACCATGCGACAGGACTGTACACGTCGATTCTAGAGGGCATTTTGACGTCTATTAAGTCGCAAAAACAGCAGACACGTGTTCCATGAGTATGAACTTGAAGTCGACTTGCCTCCGATATCCCATGACGGCGAGCGGGACGGCGAATTACTTGGTATTCGATATCTTGGATCGGGAACTGTTCCTTCATCTGGCTCGGGTAGTACCCTTTAAAGGCTAAAGAGGTCACTTCATATTGCTGTCGCCATGATGAGCCCGATTCTGGTTCCCTCGCCGGTTTCTTGCACAGTCAAGAAGACTATCGCACGAGTACTCGATTCACAGAGAGTCCTGCTTGTGTCTCACCTGCCGTTTATGACTGGCTGCGGAGCATTGACTCTCCGACGTTTATCTATTAAAATCAAGTTCCGCGGTGACCCAACACCATGTATCCGGATATGCATACGGCGTGGGGGCGAGAAGCGATTCGCGAGCTGACTGGAGCCGCAGAACATTGATCGTTCACGACTGAACAACACCTGCGACAGAGCTTAATCACTTTCATCGGGCCTCGGGAACTGCCAAATGCCTCAGGTCATTGGCCGTAGGGATGTTTCAAGAAAAGGATCACGAAGATGCGACTTCAAACTGATCGATGCCTTGCAACCAATACCGCATTCGTGCACCCTGGCCCTTGCGCTTGTAGTATATGTCATCATATGTTCCTGGTATTCAGCACATCAGCTTTGCTCTACGAGCCTTGGAAGTGGGAAGGTTGCCTTGCAACTTGTGCAATGCATCTTTGCATGAAGGATGCAGCGGTCGATCATGCAGAATCTTACAGCCACTAGCACGAGCTAATCCTTCACTTCCGTCTGCACACTCGGCCTCGAACGCAGATCTTGGGACCGTCAAAATGCAGCTGCTCAACCTTGACATTGGTGACGCAAGACACCATAGCCCCTCCGATCAGTAAACTAGGAATAGACTGGTTCGACGCAGACCTGATCATCCCTTTTTGTAGACCTTTCCGCACAGGCCCTCGAATGAAATTCACTTGTGCGGGACTGCACATAACTCCATAGGGCTTCGTCAACGAGTATCTACCGCCAGAACGGGCTGGACTGAATACCTTAGCATATCGATGGCTCGCTTCAGTTCTGAGGATTTGGAGCAATCGCTTTTGTTCCCAGATGAGAAATGTAACAATTCAAACGTACATCAACATACCTCAACAAGGCCATGCCGGAGCTGCATCTGGCAATCGAGGCTTTGCTACTTAAATATATATATATATGGTGGGCACGTCAGCGTTACTATGCTTGACAAGCCTTCGCCGAAGGCTGATGATTCCATATCTTCCATGCATGCATGCACATCCCAACTACAAGCAAACGTCATCTGAGAGAACCACCACGACCATGTAGTGCATGTCGTACAACAACTTCCTGTATCAGGATTTCACTTTTTAGCGGCGGGGATATGCTGGCCTTCGAGGCCTTCGAATCAACGTGGTGATCGTCGACCACTTTGCCCATCGTCCGAATGAACGAGAGCCCTGCTTCCGTCCTTCCTGGATATATATGGAGCTGTGGTACTCATATTTCTAGTATTTCCAAACGAATCCTATCTCAACGTCCCGATCTTCTACGAAGAAAAAACCCGCCACCGTGAAACTCCAGGCTTTGCTCGTGACCGTTCTCTTCGAGATTAATTTGGTCCTCACTAGACCTATCGTGCCGTCTTCAAGCAGCGAATTTGAGTACACTCTGACGTCCTTGTCCTGTTGCTTTTCTTACGTTCGCTAGTCATGGAGCGCTCTGTGAACAAAGTCGTGGTTACCGAAGACAGCGATTACTTTCTGGACGATAAACGCAACGACGTAACCGCTGCTATGGTCACAGAAGACAACGCCTATGTTTTGGACGAAAAGCGCAACGATGTTACGGCCGCTACGGTCACCGAAGACGATGCTTATGTTCTGGATGAGTGAATGTGGATGAGAAAAGGCAAATAATTCGATAGACTAGGCAATGAGTTTGAATGTTGTTGCGATGGAGGACTTACCTTAAGGTGAAATCCATCACAATCTTTGTAAACATAAATATATTGTGACGTTCTTTCGATTTCACGAGCAAGCGAACTCCATGGACCTCGAAGTATCGTTGTTTCCTCTTGATACGCATGTTTGATACTATCGTGTACGATATCCGAATTATCTAAACTGAGATGATGCTGAATGACTCACTTGCATATATGTGAACTACTATTCCAAAGCTTACGCATGGCTATCCACTTCCCAACTCTCGCATGGAACACTATCTGTCCTCTCAGTTGAGCCTTGCGTAGGATGCATCCGACTCTTGAAAAGATCGTCGGTTGTGGTTGTTGTCCGATTCGTACTTCATAAGTTGAAGCGTCCAAGTGAGTATCCATCCTGCGAAGTCGCTTTGTCCTTTTTTTGCTTCCGGCGCCTGAGCGATGCGAATGTCGGGCAACAAGATACCAAGATAGCAACAGCGCCTTCCAGCATCGACCAGAGAGCATTGTCCGCTCCAGTCGTCGTGCCGAATGATTGGCCGATGCGGACACTTTCAGAGACGATAATCAGAAGCCCAACAGACACAAGGAACGCCAGGTCGAGTTTCTGCTGTTTCGAGTTCTGGATCGTTGGAATGTATGTCAATGGTAGGATCATAACTAAAGGCTTTTAGTACACATTTATTTGGAGAGAAGGGACTTGCTCGAACCTGCCAAATCCGAGGACACATTCACACAGTAGGTGTAGATGAAGGCCCTGGGATCCCAACTCTGACTTCCTGCGTCAACACATCTTCCGAGAGGTCCACATTAGTAATAAGTAAGAAGCAGTGAGTCGCAGCGAAGATACCTTTGTTGAGCAAGTAGGCCGCATTGCCGTCGCACCACATAAGAGCTCCCGCAATTGTCGCCCAGACAGCTAGAAACACAAAAGATCGATACTCCCCAGCGAGCGTACACAAATCACTTTCAAACGCTGAAAAGCATTCTGTAAAACAACAGGAACGCAGCTTGATGGAATAGAAGCAAATCCAAGTCTTTACGGTGAAGGCCGTGTTGGATGGAAGGTATAGGTAGAAGGCATCCGGCTTTTCGTAGATAGTTCCGTCGGCGATGTCTTGGAGAACGCCACGGGAAGCAATGCCAGTGTACAGAGCCACCATTGCAAGGAGCATAAGAAGTGCAATTCCGTGTGCCAGATCATCCCATTGCGTCAGTCGGATCACATATACTCGAAAAGCATATCGAACCGCGGTGGCCAAGAGGCAAACGGCGCAAAGTGTCCAGCCGACTGCCTGGGTATAAGTTAGTTAATTGTGATTGAGTGCTGCGATTGTCATACAATCTCGCCGTTAACGGAGATAGTACCCATTGTCTTTAAACGACTAGATGTAAGTGAAAAGCTCGACGTGAGTAACTGTCTACCGAGACGATGTCCTCGCCAAGTGCCATATCACTGCGGGCGGATTGCTCTGATGGGCGGCATGCTACACGCACGAGATGTCTGCCAAACCGGCGACGATCCAGACGATGACCAAATGTAAAAAGCCGTCTCTGGATGGAGTCGAGCACCAAAAGCTGTGACCAGAGCTGTGCTCTCAACGTACAGCATGCAGGGAGTAAGGGGGTATACGAAGAAGGAGCTGAAGTCGAACAGGGAGGGAGCGCCGAGGCTAGCGCCCACGTAATTGGCCCGACGGCACGGGCCCGTTAAGGCCGAAGCTAAAAAGTACTGCCCACGCTAAAAGCAACGCTCGATCCCGCGTGTTCAAGCTTCATTCCTGCACAATCACCAATCGAACGATATTGCACCCAAAGCTTGTGTCGATACGTTACATCCTCGTCACATTATCGCCATGCACTGCTGCCATGTCTGCCGTAGCCTCAGAGTTGATGTTCGGCCCCGGACCCTCCTGGATGCTGGAGGAATGCGGTACATGCACATGCATTCTTCATGCGGCACGGCAGAAAGCTCATACTCTTTGACGTATGCGTGCCTGCTAAGTTGAAAGCCGCCTTCCACGAAAAATTCTGCACGTGGCATCTGCCATCTAACGATCTTGGGCATTGCGAGTTCGCCAAAAGTATCTGGTATGCGGTTTGAAAGATGGGTGGAATATTAGAGTGAGTGGAAACGACCAGCTTCGATCGTTATCGTATCGAAGCGATGATAGTTTCCTTGTCAGTGACGGATCTCTGACACACCGTGTAGGCAGGTTGTTGAGGCACCACAACGCTCACCCCCGGTCCTCGATGGAAGTGGACAGTTCGCTATTTATCAGGAATTAAGCTACTCCCTCACCACCCACGAGAACAGCACAGCGACACTCGTGCTTGACACTCAATTCGGCGAAACATCCAAACTTCCCTCAGAAATCAAACGCTTCGTTTGGGTAGAACCAAGCAGAAATATTATGTGGCAAAAGACGGTCGATGACACCACAGAGCTTTGGATCTCCGAAACGAAGAACACATCCGTGAAGTAAGCCTGTAGTCTTACTGGATTTTCGTAATATTGGCAGAGCTTGCTCAACCCAGGCACCGCTAATCCACCTCCTTAAGTACAAGGTTGCTTCATTCAAGACCAACGCTGTTGTTTTCCAAGCATTGGAGCTTGAAAATGGCGACCTTGGTATTTTGCTTTACGCATCCAGAGTTGATGGCCAGAGCAGAAATTGGCCAAGGTCCACAGGCCGTGTTTTTGAAAGCCTTCTATGCCTGACTTTCGATAAAGATGCCGGTCAGCCACTCCTTCTACGCCTCCGATCCGGCCGACGTCTTTCCCCGCCTGCTCACCAGCGCCGACGAAAGCTTTGACCCGACGAATATAGAGCGCACCAAGTTCCGCTCCGACGCCGCGCAGCACGCGAAAAACTGGAAAAGACCCATGTTATTCACGCACGGGGAGAGAGACAACTGCTGTCCGCTGAGTACTTCCGTGGCTGCTTTTGCACATTACCAGAACATGGTCGTGGAGAGCAAGCTGGTGACGTTCCCGGATGAGCCGCACTTCATTCTGAAACCCGAGAACAATTATCATTGGTATATGGAGTTTTTGCGGTTTATGGACAAATATACAGGTACGTAGGTTGTTGCGAGCCAATTGAAAATCTTTTCGCCCGCATTCTTCAATATGCTCCCGTCTCTCTGCGAGCGACGGGTACGAAGACCCTGTCACATGCAAAACGAGCTCGGCTTCCTTCGATGCCGGACGAATATCAGACTCGATCCCAACATCCCATCTCCAAACATCCAGAGATCCATTAATCCCAACGGCAGATGCCCGGCACGAACACAATGAAAGCATATATACTCCAACTTCTCCCGATCCGATCACATATGGTCATAGCTCCTGGAATCCAATTCCTCAACCTCTAAAAGGAGCATGGTCTAGTGGTGTAACATGGTAGCGACGCTCTTAAACACCATAACTAGTCCATAAGACACCCAACTGCCTAGGCCGGCGATCTGAACTCCCCAACATATCGTCCTTGACTTTGCATGCGAGTTCAGTCACCCGTCGAAAGCGATAATACTTTCTTAGTGCGAGTTCTTGGATTCCAGGTACGCGAGCTTAGTACTAGGGTTTCGATCCTGGGGAGATTTCGTGCTGTATGTTGTTCTCTTTTTGTTTTTCATGGTGTCATTATTTCTTTTGGTTGATATGTGGAACGTTCATGTTGATGTGTCTACCTTCGAGGAACGACTAGAAAATGCTTAATGCTTTGCACGTGCACTAGCGTGTGCACTAGCGCATCACATGCTTCAAACTTTTTAGTCTTTTCGATATGTCTTCACAAGTCCATCGAGTGGCACCTCACTTTACGCTACCTGATTTTACATTTCCACGCTCAATATACAGGCACCTAAACGGTCGTATGTCACGACTTTGAGTTAGATGTAGTGGATTCTCAATGAACATGCAGCAATCGCAATATTGGACTTCAGATGAAGTATCAATTGAAACAAGTATATAATACTCGACATGCGAATCTGTACAAACGAACAGGGGCCAAATCTCCCTCATCATGCCATATCGGCCTTTTCCAGAAGCTGTAAAGACACGCTTAAATGCGCTAAAACCACCCGAAGTACTTCGAACGCCGCCAACACCTTCGCTAAATTCAGTCATGTCTTGACCCGACTTTGAAATCAACCATTATTTGTCGGTGTACCCCTGTGCGAGCCCGGTGCCACTGAGCCGGAACTATCTCTCCCAGAAGATGCTGCGTTTTGTATTGCTGGACTCCGCCGCGGAGGTGCGGCCACGACTATCCTTGCATTGCTCCTGTTCGCTGTTGTCTCAGGGCTGATGTCGTCTGCTCGGGGTGGTGTATTCCTGGCTACGGGTGGGGTCCTTGTTTGCAACATATGAGAACTTGGTAGTTCCATCGGAGGTGGATCAGCTTCTTGTCTTCTTGGCTCTTGACTGTCAGAGACAAGAGTAGTTGACGTCCCTGCACCTGAGCTTGGTGCGTCTCCGCTGCTCCTGTCTCCGCTCGAAGTTGCCTGACTAACCGCAACGACTTCGTCTGGACTCCAAGTCCTGCCTGCATCGCGAGGCCGTGCGGGCACTATCGTCACGGGAAGGTCGACCTGTTGTCTTCTGCCAGCGGACCTCTCGCGGAATCGATCGCCAGTCTCAGCAGCGAGCGCGCCGAGTCGATTTTTGACGTCCCACATCGAGAAGTTGTGTGCGGGTGTGATAGCGCGTTGCATCTCAGGGTTTGCCGCCCGTGCTCGCTGGATCTCTTGAGGTGGAGACGTCCGTTTCCGCTTGAAGGGATTTTGCACCGAGTGCCAGCGTGCAGATTCCCGTGCACGATTTGGCTGTGAATCGACACCCTCTTCAACGTCGTGATCGGTGTTGCCGCCAACAATCCCGCTCCGTCGTTGCGAGACTCTGTTTTGTCTCTGATCATTGCGATTCTGCATCGCCCTCCTTCTAACCGGCTGCGGCACGTCTGATATCTGATCATACCTAACGACATAGACCGTGCTGGCAGCACTGGTCGTATCGGTCCTGCTCACGGGGCTGATTATACGCGGTGGCGGAGTTGGCCCTCCCAGCATACCCGTATTCTGGGCTTGTCCCGGCTTTGGTTGTTCGCCAAAGGTAATGTGACCGACGCGGTCTTTCTGGTAAGACTGATCCCGGCTGCTAGAGTTCGGCTCCGAATTTGAATGTGCTCTACCGAGTGGAAAGTGTTGCGGGGATTGCAGATGTCTCGATCGAAAGCGACTAGTCATCCCATGTAATCCGTGCTCGGCCGCACTGGCTTGGTTGCCCATGGAATTATCATCGTGTCCACGCCGGCGAAAGTTTCGACTTAAATTCCGACTTTGGCTCCAATTGGCATCTTCGCTGGAAATATCCAGCATCTCGTCGCCATCGAAAATTTCTCTTCCAAGAATGCCATCCTTTTTATCATCACGCTCCAGTGCTTCTATCCGGTCGACCCACTCCCATACCACGACACTGGCAGCGGCTGCACCAACCCAACGAAAGTAATCCCCCCATCCTGCGACATCCGAATTGGAGACATCCGTGACAAAGAAGACAACCGGCGTAATGATAGCGACAATCGACAGCAATGCAATCAGCGATATGCTGTGCATCTTCGAACTGTAGTAAGCATAGCGTCGCTTGGACAAGGAGTAGTACAAGACCCAAGCGGCGTATAGCAGTCCCAGAGCCAGTTCGAAAAGATATGACAGGGCGGGGATGGCATCCACAGGGCGGCGATGTGACTCGGTGTTGGAGACTCCAGGGAGAAAGTAGTTCAGGCATGAAAAGATGGTATCCAGAATGATCAGGACGAATCCAATCCACTTGATCAATACCTTTTCTTTGTGGCGCGGAAACAGTCGTATCAACGTCTGTACTTGCGCCAGCCACACGAATATGTCAGACACGACTCGGACTATACGAATTTCCAGCGAGCCCTCGACTTGTGTTTTGAGAAGACCGCCATTTGAAATGCCACTGTAGTATTGCTGCTCTGCGACTTCAAATGTGTCAGCGGTTGCGATGGTCAGGGATATGGCAACAAAGAGCGTAGCGATCTTTTGCAACCACGGGCGCGACCCAGCTCCTGACACTCCTCCATTCGAGCCGCCATTCGCGCCGCCTATGATGCCGTGTCCGTTGCTGAACGAAGGCACGGTATTCGGGAGACCGAAGAAGGAGGTCCGCGGAGTGATGACTAGCATGACAACCAGAATCCAGGCGATGACGGTGGCAGCCGCGATGACATAGACCATGGGGATGGCGGAAGAGTAGAAGGGCTCCAGGAGGTAGCCCACGGGGAAGCTGTCGCCCGTGTCGGTGCCGGTGCACTCTGGCTGGAAGACGACGTCGGTGGTGAGGGTGATGGCGGAGGACTCGCCCAGCAGGATGACTCCATTGCTGGGCAGCGCGAAGGGCGTGCAGTGAGGAGCATGCGCGGACTGGGCGGTAGAGGCGGTTGGGATGCTCAAGAGAGCGCGGCCGGCGAGGTGCTGTTCTCCATCGTGCAACATTCTTATTGCTGTTGTCGCATCCGCATCGAGGACGCGGTCTTGGCGCCGAGTCGCGATCACGGAGGCATTCGGGCGGTGGGCGATGGGCGGAGGGCGGAGGGCGGAGGACGCGCGTGGTCAGTGTCGCTGTCGGTTGCGGGCTCGGCGAAGATATGGGAGGGAGAGGAGGTGTACCGTAGTGTGTAGGCAGGAGGAAGGTGGTCGTTGTGGTCGTGGTCGTGATCGTCGCAAGTCGCAAGTGAGACGGAACGGGCAGCCCCCGAGCCCACTTCAACTCCTTCCCAACCACAACAACGACAAGGCATCATCTCTACATACTTCCGATGCCCTGCAGCAGAAAACTTGATCCTTAATAATAATACGCTATTGACGAGCGAACAGCCCGATCAATACCTCCAACGAGACCGAGTGAGATTCAAGATGCCACGAGCCATCCCAAACGAACGGCTTCCCCTCTCTCTGCACTCCTAAGTACACCTGATGGGCAGAGGACAGGTCATCCTTGATCCCCTATGATAAACGCACTTCACACCAAGTCTTGCCACCGCACCGCCCATCATCGACAAGACCGCATCGGCCAATCTTGGCTGCATCCTGCCGGCTTGGGAGGTATTGGCAAGAAAGAAGCATCGTGCAGAGAACCAGTTTCTCACCCTCCACGCATCGATTATGGCGTACTCCTGCGTGTCATGATGCTGCCGTCCTCGAGAAGGAGTTGCCCCGAGGTCATCGCGTATTTACATATACAGGAAAGTGCTAGAATAGGTCGCTAATCTCGGGACATCTGGATTGCTATTAGGCCGTGGGCACACCTCACTCACCTCACCTCTCTACGGGAGAAATACTTCCATGATGACGACGTTAGGTTTCGCTGGGTTCTACATAATGTAATGGCAGAGTCTTTGCCGACAAGTCAATACAGGGCCATGTTGAAAGTTGCTGGTAGGCCTGTGCCGCGGCGTGAGGGACTCGCTAAAACTCATCTTCGTTCTAGGAGTCAGCATACATGCAAGGGAACCTGTAAAGATTTTCCAATATGAGTCGGAATTCCTTATCGAGGTCGGGAGCATATGCAGGTGGCAGCTGGACAATTCGTTGTCCTGCCGTAGACAGCAAGATGCCCAGTCTGACTTCCCTTACTGAAGGAAAACTCTGTCTCATACTTGAGCCCATAGCTGGTCTTTCGAATTGTCTCCATAATGTCCGGACCACCGCCATCGCCTTCGTCAATTCCCCCGGCTCCTTGGACCAGCACGAGAAATGTACAGCCTGGCACTGCTACCGCGGAACAGTACCAGCGACAATTCAGAGACTAGGCGGTCATTAACCGACAGTATAACTTCGAAAAGCTTCACCTGCGACTGTCTAACGTATGCAGTACGACCAAGGTAACTTACTGTTCGGAAGAGGGGAGCTATAAATCCACACGAGAGCTTTCACGGGCGGAGACATGGGAGGGCATATCAGAAGGCGTCGTCGTGGTCGAAAATTGTAAGGCATTTTGGATGGTTGTTGATGTTTAGTTGCTGAGAATGAAATGAAGTGCATCGCGAATAGATGCAGGCCCTGAACAGTGAGTTCAGCATCGATCAACACTTTTTCCAGCTCCACGCCGCCATCAAAACAGTCCAGCTGCCTAGAGATATACATTTCGACTGTGTCTTTCGTGCTGTCATTGAGACTTCGCGATTGGGCAACACTACTGAGGCCACAGAGAGGCTGGGTTTTGGGGCCAGGGCACGTGTGTCTTGTCGTGCCTTGAGGCCTGGACGTTTTGGGAACCTTAGCTCCCTCATATGCTAAAGATGTGCTGACTTTTGAGAATAGTCATAGTACTCATGAGCATGGCTCAAGATTCCAGCATACCAATGCAGCCCAGGGAATACGAAGTGATCCTCTCACTCTCATGCATCAGCTCGCCGGCAAAGCTCGTTGTCAGTCGTCACGACTGTGTGCAGGATTACCGCGATGCTACGGAGATTTTCGACCACAGCTTTTCCTCGACTCCATCACTGATATCTTGCTCACGGATCTGCAGCGCACCGGATTTCTCGCATATCTAAACTGGGCTGTCCAGAAACGGATTTTGACTTCCACCAGATCCATCGATAACAGTATCGCGGATGTAGCCTTGTGTTGGCTGCTCGCAATCTACATCTAGAAAGCGAATCTTTCTGCTATAGTCCACAGCATCGAAGACCTGTCAGACAAGTCCGTCGTCGAACCGACAAGGAACACGCTCAATGAACTGGCCGCGTTGCGCCAGGCTGTTGCGGATTTTCGCACTCAGATTGGCGAGCAGAGGCAGGACATACCGTCCAACTCACTGCAGGTATACGACAATAACCTCCACAATGCCACCCAAACGGGTACCACGAAGAAACCTAAGACTTCAACTGAGCGCTTCGAATCTCTTGACAAAAAGATGATCGAGATGAAAGAGATGCTGAACGAGAGCACCCAACCCCTCATCAGATCCATCACAGTGAAGGATGCTGACCTGACTTTGAAGCAGGCGGACGAGGCTAACAATATGGCTAGACGTGCCACGGCTTTGACTGTCCTTGCGGCGATCTATTTGCCGCTGTCTCTGGTCGCCAGTGTGTTGGACGAATATTGCTCAGCTGGATCCGGTACCTCAATGGTGGGCTGTGCTGATTGCTTTGGCCGTGGTGTATCCCCCTATTGCTGTTTTTGTGGGGTTTGCGCTGCGGTCGAGGAGGCAAAACGGTATTCCGGCTGGAAGTGAGGCCTCGGACCAGCTCGAATACCAGGATATTTCGGGATCTTTGACGAGATGGACAGAGAAGTGGGCTGCGAAGGGAGTCTCGCAGGTGGCTGGGAGTATTGTCTGAAATCGTCGGCAGGATGGAAGCACTTGCGTCGGACTTCTACGCATCAGGATCCTGTGAAGAAGGACGTGGTCTAACACACAACGAGAAGTCAACAATCTCCCAACCAGACACCCTCGACAATGACGACCTGCAACATGGGTTTCTAAGGAAAGAACATTTCCATGTGCAAGCATTTCGCCCTTGCCTGCCCCCTTTGAGCATGAGCTCTCCCCCGCACATGCTTCAAGGTGGGGAATTTGCGACGCTCCCGCCGGCAACAGGACATCGTCATCAGGTCTGGATGAGTAATTGGGAGCTCAACTGGATGCTCCTCAGGTCGACAAGGAAGCTTGTAGCCGAGGACATCCTTAAGGAAAAGATATAAACTGTTGACTAACCCTCTTACAGAAGTTCACAAAAGCCAACCTTTCCACAAGTCCAATCATTATGGCAGACCAAACCCTCGGAACACTCCATCCGTTCCTGCAGGAAATCGACACGAAACTCGAATCTGGAGGTATTCTGAAGAGTTACTCTCATGATCTAGGCGGCGATGGACCGGTAATGTGTATCGTTCATGGCTGGCCTCAGAGTTCATACATGTAAGTACCCTCTACTTCACCTAACATCCACTTGACTTACACCTCCCAGGTGGCGCCACGTCGTCCCCTCCTGGAAAGACTCCATTTCCCTCTTCATCCCCGAACTCCCCGGCTACGGCTTCTCCTCCCTCCCTCCCAACAACGCCCACGACAAACGCACCGTCGGCCGTCTTATCATCGAAGGACTGCAGTCCATTTTCGGCGCCTCCCGTCCTATCATCTGGTGCGGCCACGACCGTGGAGCGCGAATAGGCCACCGTCTCCTCGTCGACAACCTCCCTGCACATAAACTCCGCGCGGCCATTCTGATGGATATAGTTCCTACGACAGAGCAATGGGCCGCCTTCTCCAACCCGCTGGCGAGTAAAGCCTATTACCACTGGCCTTTTCTCGCCATCCCCCACGCGCCACAGATGATCGAAGCCATGGGCCCCGGCGAATTCGCGCGAATCAACCTCCAGCGCTCTACAGGTTCGGGCAGCGCTTCTTTCCATTTGAACGACGCTGTAGAACACTACGCGCACCAATTCTCCCAGCCCGAATGTATCGCTGGGTCGTGTGCGGATTACGCCGCCGGGGCGGGGGAGGATGTTGAGGAGCAGGAGAAGGATCAGAAGGCTGGGAGGAAAGTGAAGGACGTGCCGTTGATGGTGATTTATTCGGCGGGAAATTTGGGGCGGATGCATGATGTCCAAGCTGTGTGGCGGAAATGGGTTGAGGGGGAGGTGCGGTTCGAGGGGATTGGGGAGGGGTTTGGACATTATTTACCTGAGGAGTGTCCGGAGAAGATAGCGGCGTTAGTGGGAGAGTGGGTTGGGATGTATGGAGGCAAGTGAGTGAGTGATCTTGAGGTCATTATGGTAAGGAGATCTATTTACAAGACTATACAAAAGTCTAACAACGATATGGAATCTCAACCGTGGACTTTCGAAGGGTATCCAGTATTGCAAACCGGCGGTTCATACCCCACCGTCCAACGCACACTGCCCATGATAACAATCATGAGACACAAACCGCACAGCACGCTCGCGAAAGCATAGAGATACCCATGCCTTCTCCTCAAACCATCAATCTCCAAAACCCAGGTGCTGACGGTCGTCAGACACCCACAAAAGCCATCCTGGATACCCTGCAGGACCTGGCACCCAACGACTCCGCCACCGATACGGCCCATATATCCGACTCCCACGTGCTGGATGTCGTAGCACATTCCCTCCACCGCCGTCCCGAACATATTCACGCAGAACGTGCCTAGCGGGAAAGAAGGCACGAGTCCATTGAGTTTCAAACTCACATAGAAGCGTAAAAGGCAGCCGACAGGCGCAAAGACGAGAGCGAAGAGGACTTCACCGCGCCAGCTTTCGTACCCGGAAGGCGGGAAGATGACGAGGAAGAGGGCACCGAGCCAGCAGCCCCAGCCGAGGAAAATGAAGAGCGGGTCGACGAATTTCCAGACAAAGGCCCGTGGAAGTCGAGGGGTGACACCGGCAATGAAAATGGCGAGGTGCGCGCCCATGAAGAGACCGCCGAGGGAGAGGGCGAGGGTATAGAGGATTACAGCCAGAAGGGCTTCGAAGGAGTAGCCGCCGTTGCGACTGACGGTGCTCGAGGGCGATATTAGGCCGTCTGGGGAGGTGAAGGTGTGGTATATCGGCGAAGGAAGGTTATTCGAGAGTGCCAGGAAGACATCTCGCTCGAAACTGGAGAAGGAGGTGAAGGATCCGCAGAGTCCGGTTGCTAGGCCAATGTACAAAGGAATGGTCTTTTTGTGTTTCGCCAGAGCCGCTCTGTCGATGCCGTCGCCTTTTTCGGATTTTACGGATGGATGATCACTGAAGAGGGCATGGTCTTCGGAAAGGAAACCGATAATGAGAGAGCCTGCCGCGTTGGCCCAGACGACGGGTGTAGTGATGGTTGCTCCCGGGTAGAATGTGAGCCATTGCATTCCCAGTCGTGCCAAAGTGCCGAAAATGGAGAAGAATATTAGATAGGATATTGTGTATAATTTCGTGAGCCACATAGGCACCGGGTTCGATTTGATAAGTTCATCGGGATGCCTCGATGAGTACGGTTGCTCGACCTCTGATCGTTCGGAGTCGACTTCTCGCTCAGGGTCCTCGCGGATTTGCTGGCTTCGTCTATCTCCCGCGCCAGCTGGAGCCGACATCCTCTTCGATGAGCGCTGGGATTTCGGCACAGGCGGGAGCGCCGCCACATCTGATAAATTCATATCTCTCGTATTTGAACCGCTGGTCCGTCTGCGCTGGTAGGGCCGACTGAAGTTCGCAGCAGTAGACGGGCCAGTGCCGCCTTGATCTCGATAGCGCTCGTCTTCGAGAGAAAAGGGTGGGAATTCAGAGGCCTCGACAGGCGGGGGCATAGCTTCCTCGTCTACATTTTCGTAGTTGCTGGGTTGCTGGTAGCTTCGCCGCTTGCTTCGGGATCTGGTTGTTGTTATCGTACCCTGGCTGGCGACTGACGGCGGTCGTGGGGACCGCCTGGAAATGCGCTGGCTGTCGTAGTAGCTCGTCCGACGCGTGGAGCCCAGCGTGCTCGTGGATCCTCTGCGCGCATCGTAGGGCCGCACGTCGTCGTCGAAGCTGGGCTCGTCAGGGAGATATGCTTGCGCGTTCTGGTATCGTGAAGATGACACCGAGTCGGAGGAATCGGCCATGGCGGGCTCTATTATATATCCTTTGGGGTGGCTGACAGGCAATCCCTGGCGCGGCGAGGAGCTTAGCAGCAGCTCGGAACCAGAGTTTCTTCGGCACTCTTTTTCATCCAGTTGAAACACATCTTCCCGGCAAACCGATCCAGACCTGAGATGCGGAGGAAGTCTGGTGAGAAGGACGCGTGCGGCGTGAGAGAGCCCTGGGTATATTAAAATTCGTGGCCAACGGTTTCTTTGGCGATCCGTAACCGTTGCCGAAGGCCAATCATCTCGCGCATATCCAATGAGATCGGCTGCGGCCAATCTGCACCACGCGGCTGAGCGGTGCTGCAATAAAAGGGGAGCGGGACGCGGATGATTCGCAGGGGATGCTCCTTCTTCTTGAGGATTTCCTTGTGATCCGCGAAGTGAATGGAACCGAATGGCTCGTGACAAGAGAAAAGCCGTGAGTGAGAAGCTGACCGAAGCTCGACGGGCAGCTCCGTGAGGGACGCAACTTCCCATTGTTGCCCGCGGCCCTATCGTAGGACCACGCCTTCTTATCCACTACGTTCACCACTTCACCTGCGATCGATGAAGACATATAACAGCCAGTAGCAGATCCCCCTTCACCACCGCAGCATTCGTCCCGTCACAATGGCCACTATCCACGTCTCCTCGCATCCCTGCGTCAAGGCCAAACTAAGCCAACTCCGCTCCGCCAGCACCAATGCGAAAGACACGCGCATCCTCATCCACGAGATAGCCACCATCATCGGCGTCGATGCTTTCGCCAAAGGCCTCTTTGCCCAGGAAGTAGGCACAGTGAGTACCCTTCAACCCTCCTCAGCCACCACCGGCTGACATCCCATCACAGGTGCACTCCAGCTAACCATGTATGTTTCGTGTGTATATAGGACGAATCCCCCCTCGGCTACCCCTTCGCCATCGAGATCATCTCCCCGTCGCCCTCCAACATCGCCCTCGTACCCATCCTGCGCTCCGGCCTCTCCATGGTCGAAGCCATTCAATCTCTCCTCCCGCACCCTGTCTCCGTGCACCACCTCGGAATGTACCGCGAGAAGAGCACCTTGCAACCCGTAGAATACTACAACAACCTGCCCTACCACAAAGCCGGCAGTGCGGAGTCCAGCGTGCCTGAGCTGGCCATTATCGTGGATCCGATCATTGCGACGGGCTCGACGGTTTGTGCCGCGATTGAGACGTTGAGGGATTGGGGGGTTAAGAGGATCATTTCTGTGTCGGTGTTGGCTAGTGAGGAGGGCTTGAAGAGGGCGAGTGAGGCGTGGCCTGAGGGTGTGGAGCTTTGGGTGGGAGGCGTGGATAAGGAGACGGATGAGAGGGGTATGATTAAGCCTGGGTTGGGGGATGTGGGGGACAGGCTGTATTTGACTGTGGGCAAATAAGGAGAGTGACGATGTGAGGACCCTCGTTGGAGTGAGTGTTGTCACGAATGAGATAAGTGTTAAGAGTCATGTTTCGCCCAAAGTAGGAGACAACTACGGTTGCTATCTTTCGAGTGCGTTCCATTGATAATTTGGGGCAGGGCCGAGCGTATGAGGAATCGAGAAAATTCGCAGAACACACTTGCTTTCTAATTAGATATCGGAAGTCAGCATCTTCACAAAACTTCCTCAAATGAGAGCGTCATCTCTACCTTCAGCGGCCTCGGACGGCCCATTACGACTCGATCAAGCTCAAGCATTCAACACCAAGTCAGTTCCAAATGCTCCCTACCTCTCGCCAGACAACTCTTCCTCTAGACCGTAGGTCAACAAGGATGATCGTGCGCGCGGCCGTCGATACGCGGGAATAGAAGCACTCGAGGATTCCTTTTACATAGCTGCTTGCGTATGGACTTCCGAACTCGAAAAAGCAACCGCCTGCAGGATCCTGCGGCAAAGCAAGACGGAGAAAGTCTCGCGCGTCACCAAGCTTACGTCTAGGCAACCATTATTGTCTGCAGCTCTCGGGCGAGCAATGGTAGACTATGATGAGGTTTGATGGAAGAGCTGGACATCCTGCAATGTTCGAGTCGTCAGCTGGTTTTGAGTTCGGGGCTGAGTATGGCTCGAAGGTACCCATCGTCTACTCATTTAGTAGCTGTACGAATGCTGACGGGAGCTACGAACGAAAAAGACGCAGATTGAGAGAACATTTCGGTCTGCATTGTATAACGGAGCGCTCCCGAGAATCCGGCCGGCATCGAAATGTGGAAGAGAAGGAAGATTCGTCATTGGCGAGGAGAGGCAACATGCATTGTGTAACGAGGGGATCAACAGTTCGTCGTTGGACCTTTCGGCGGGAGGAACGATCCTTTCGCTCTGCAACAAGAACGTCACCTGCATCGTACAATGGAGGGCGAGAGGTCACTGTGGTTAGAATAAGCCTTGGATCCGGGGAGTAGTAAAGAACATGCACTTCTTGGCTCAGGAGTAGCAATGCCTTTGTTAACCTGCGAGCCCGACAATCACCAGGTCCGAAAATACGAAAGAGGTAGGTGCTCGTGTGCAACGTCAGCTCCGCGGCACAGTCATCGACTTAAACCACCAATCCGAGGCCAAGCGACCTAGCAAGCGACAGAAGTAGGAGGAGGTAAGGAGGAAGAAATGCAGACCCTAGGCCAGGCCACGCAATCCATGCGGGAAGTGAAGGTCATAATCGTCAGATCGGGCTAGACTTATGTTCGGAACGGGCCGAGTAGCTGCATCTGGCCCCTGCAGAATGTTTCCACCAATCACGGGGGAGGTCGGTGGAGCGTGTCTGGTCCCCCTTCGTTTGGTCGACGAAGGGCAGCGTTGGAGGTCACTCACGCTTTTTGCTTGTTGCTTAGCACTGGTGTCATGCGCCGCCGATACTACTGTAGAGCTATGCGCACCTGGCGCGTGCCTCAAAAGGGCGTCAGGCCCAGCCCAGCGACCTTCTTTCTCCAACAATCCTCGCCTTTTGTGACGGGACGCTGCAGAAGTTGCAGTGTTGTTAGCTGACGCGGCCGATTGAAAGATAAATGCGAGCATATCAGATCTGAGCAGCACCCCTGATTCACTATTGCCGGAAGGGCAGAACAGACCTCAGCCTGACCTTCGACGCGTTTCTCACCTACTTCCTTTCTCCTGCCTTTCAAATCGTCATATTCCAGTCCGGGCGTGGCAGTAACAACTCGATGGCATCCCCCAGCGGAAGCAGGTCCGCGGCCGAAACTCAACACCTCTTCGACCCCCGACGGCGAGGGTCCCTGTCTGAGAGCTCCACCATCGCCGCCTCCTACGCAGACGCCGAAGCCTTCGACGGCGACGATGAGGAAGCAGACGAATCCGGTATCGACCGTTCACCAGCTCCCCCGCCGAGTTTCCTCTCTCGCCTGCTGCAGGCCATGAGCTTGCGGAGACGGAAGCCTTCAGAACACGACTACTTCGCCCCCCCGCGTGATGAGCTGCCCGACGGTCTGCTGAAGAAGCGGCGATTTCGGCATGCGTCTCCGCGAGAAGTGAGGAGGTGTCGGAGGAGCTATGTGGCGGGTTGTGTGAGGAAAACGCTTTTGAGCTTGCCGGTGGTGATTTTGGTGGCGTTGTGAGTTTTCTCTTGGCTTTTGGTCTTGGCGAGGTGCGAAGTGAAGGAAAGGAGAGGATGAGCTGACAATTTTTTTTTCTGGATAGTGGTATTTTGCATATCACCCAAGTCCTTATTGGACGAGAACATCTCTTCTGGGACGCACAACAGTACGATGAATATCTCCCCGATTGGGGCAAACCCGGCCACGAGGGCGAAGGCCTTTCGGAGTATCCTACAGACGCCACACGCGATGTCATTCCCATTGCATGCCACTCGCACAATGATTACTGGCGGCGAGTGCCTCTCTTCGATGCCATCCACTGGGGCTGCACAGGCGTAGAAGCGGACGTATGGCTCTTCGACGAGGAACTATACGTCGGCCACAACACCGCCGCCCTGACCAAGAACCGCACATTCCGCAATCTCTACGTAAACCCTCTTGTCGATCTCCTCGACCAAATGAACCCAACCAATGAGTTCACAACCTCCTCAACCAAAAAGCACGGAGTCTTCGACACAGACCCCGAACGCAGCCTCGTCCTCCTAATCGACTTCAAAACCTCCGGCCGCGACACCTTCCCCTTCGTCTCCCAACAGCTCTCCTCCCTGCGCGAAAAGAACTATCTCACCTACTGGGACGGCACCAAACTACACGAGCGCGCCGTCACAGTCGTAGGCACAGGCAACACCCCCTTCGACATGGTCGTTGCAAACCAAACCTACCGCGAAATCTTCTTCGACGCACCCCTCGACGACCTCTACGAAAGCGCCACCACAACCGCCTCCAAACGCACCACCACCCCACCTAAAGCCTCCACCCAAGGCACCGTCGGTACCGAATCCTACACCACCGAAGACTTCACCCCCTCCACCTCCTACTACGCCTCCGTCTCTTTCACCCAAGCCGTCGGGTTCGTCTGGCGCGGCCACCTCTCCCCCTCGCAGATGGACACCATCCGGGGCCAGATTCGCGGCGCGCATCGGCGAGGGTTGAAAGTGAGGTATTGGGATACGCCGTCTTGGCCGGTCACGTCGAGGAATCATGTGTGGCATGTGTTGATGAAGGAAGGGGCGGATATGTTGAATGTGGATGATTTGAGGGGGGCTGCGGTGGAGAACTGGCGGGCGAGAGTACATGGATTTTGGTGAGGAGGCACTCTTGGACGATTAGAGACATGAAGTCTATGATGATGAAGAGATAGATGGCATTATTTCGGATTTGTGCGACATGAAGCGTGTGATATCCACAAAGTCACGGCCTCGGAAGATGAGGATTATCTATATATTAATACGGCATGAGCGACATTGAAGCGCTTTTCACATTGAAGACGTCCCTTGGATTATTCATTATTATGCGTGCCATACCTGCGTAGTGCTGAGAGCGAGTAAAGAGCCATGTCGAAAACGTCGAAAAGGGTATCGTGAACACACAACCACCATTACCAGCAACAGCTCAGTCGCCAATAATGCTCTCGGCTTCCCCATCCCCATCTGCTGTATCATCGTCCTCGTCAGGTTGAGGCACAACCTCCTCTCCAACAGCCTCAGCCTCAGCCTCAGCCTCAGCCTCAGCCTCGTCCTCTTCATCCTCAATCTCCTCCTCATGATCCGAATCCGCGACAATAGCATTACTCTTCGGATTCACTTTGCCCTGCTTCCCGGCGGTCCCATTCACCGACGCGGCTTTGGGCTTAGCTTTACCCTTGGCCTTACTCGCCTTGGCTTGCTTCCCAGCCGCGTCGAGGTACGCAAGGACTTCCTTGTAGTTACCCCCTAGCTTCATTTTATTCCGCTCGAGCCTTTTCTGCGTCGGTTTCTTGTCAATGACGCCTGCAAGTACGGCGAGTACGAGTTGCGTGGTGAGCTTGCAGAGGCGCTCTTCGGCCATGACAGGCTTCATGAGTCTCGCGTCGCGGTTCTGGGTTTGGGGTTGCGTATGGGTCTGGGTGTGCTCGTCTTCTTCGTCTTGTGGATCTTCCTCGTCGTCGATTGGGTCAGCGTCGACATCTTCGGGATCGGCATCTGCATCGTCAGTGACGGGATCCTCGAGCTTTTTACCGGTGAGCTTTGCAAATTCTTTCTCGGTGGCGGAGAAGACCTTCATGATGTGCTCCTCGATCGCGTCTTCCAGGTCCACAATCAGGATGGTATAGTCATCGCTCATACCTGGTCGAGCCTTCTCTGTACGTAGAATGGCCGCGGCGGTGCAAAGCTCCAGCATGAAGCCGGCCATGGAAGCAGACAATGGGTCGCTTGTTCGCCTACTGTCAAAGACTTTGGTGAGATTGTTCGCATAGCAGTCTCGTCGTTCAGCAAGAGGCTCTAGGACTTCGTACGGGATTCCCTCGGCAGAACCAATCTTGATGGCGGAGATAATAAGAGTCAGCTTCCATCGGAAGTAGAACAGAGCTGCCTCAGCCGCGCGAACTGCAATCAAGTCCTCCAATGCCGCCTCTTCGGGATCCAGGGTTATGCTGTTATCGGGGCTGCCTCGCTGAACCAAATCGATGATGAAGTCGATCGCGCCGCTGTACTCTTTGCCACTGGATGAGTGTTGCGCTGCGATGCTCGTGTCTTCAAGCGGTGTTATACAGTTGGATACCTGTGAGAGACGCACAACGCGCAGGAGATTGTTGCTGAGAGCTTGCAGCTCTTCTTGCTGAGACGCGCCGCGAATGATGATTTTGTTGACGTCCAGCAGCTCAGCCAGATTGCTCACGACGTCTTCCCACAAGCTGGACACCTTCTCCGTCGCACCTTCGTCCAGCTCTCCATACGTTTGGGCGTGCAAGATGGCGGCCGTAGCTGGAGCGAGGACTTCGTCAGTGCCATGAGACATGAACTGTTGGCGGAGATCGTCTAGGAGTGTAGCACTCGTGGTCGAATCATGCCGCAGACCTTTCAGCGAAGGTAGCGACAGGACTGCTCCCAAACGCAGGACGGCGCCAGCGGTATCTGGATCATCACCATACTTTTTCAGAAGTCTGGGAATCAAGTCTGTGAGATTTCGTACGGCTTCCTCTTGCTCTTCTTCAAGGTCTTCCTTTTGCTTTTTGCTAAGCTTCGATTTGGTGCCGGTGATCCTCTCTGCTAGTTCTGTCAAGGAGCGCTTGACACTGGCTATCAGCACCTCCAGTAGGATGACCTCTTCGTTCCGAGTCAACTTTGCTTCGTCCTTGACCGGAAGCGTTGGATCGTCACTTCGGCCGCCTGAGCTGTCAAAGAGAAGAAATCCTGCTAGAGCCTGCCATTCCTGTAACTCGTCCATGCCATCGTACAGGACGTCGACTGCAAGAGTGAACCTCGAAGTCGTGCCAGCGGCGTGCAGGATCAGCGTTCCGTCAGCCTTGTTGCGCTCAACTTGCGCAGGTACAGCCCCGTCTTGATCGTACGCCTGCAACATCTCCGCAAGAGCCTTGTACTTCAGCCACGAAAGTCCAGGCGCATCGAAGTTTGCTTCAATAGCGTCAGGTAGCACGTCCTCAAGTGCTTCGCGACCGCCCAGATCATCAATCTTTGAGCTATAGATCTCGTTGACAGTAGCCTTGAAGAAAATTGCGACTGCCTTTCGGACTCTGACGTCTTCGGAGAATATGAGCCGACCCACAACATCAAGATCGTCAGGCTCGAGAAGATCGTTCTGACGGAGTGCATCAAGCAGCTCGAGACCAGCAACACGAACGCTTGTGTCGGCATCCGAAGACCCGATCTCGACCATGCGCGGTCGAAAGCGTTCAGTGAATGTCTTCAATCCGCCAAGCTTACCATCGTCGGTATAGAGACGCCTTAGCTGTCTAACGACCTCCGAACGAACCGTCGCTGAGTCGTCGCTGAGCAGCCAGCCAATGTAGCGGAGATGGCCACCATCGAGGAACACATCAGGTAGAGCAAAGATGAAGTCACCCAGTGCCTCCACGCAATCCCGGCGGATATGTGGGTCGACATCTCGGTAACGATGAACAAAGACGACATCGAACCATTCCTTGAGCAACCGCTCGGCGTGCTCAAAGTCTTCATTGGCTTGCTTTGACTTTTTCTCGATTTGCTTCACACGCTCTTTGTTGGGACGTGGCTTGTTCCCTTCCAGCTGGGCAAGTCTCTGGTGCTCATTGGCCTTGACAGACAAGTCTTTGCATACCTCGCAGAGCCCGGCCATGAAAGCTAGCGAGCATGCGGTGGCTGTATGTCGAAATGAGCGGTTGGTGGCAGATGACATCGGTCCAAGCCACGATGAGATGTTCTCGTTCAATTCAGGGGTGACCTTGAACAGGTTTGCGGCGCCTATCGATCGAACAAAGGTGTGGAAGAAGGTAATGACGCCTTGCTTGAAAGATGTTGCGTTTTTGCCCTTGGCGATGAACGGGTAGTCGGTGGGCTCAGTGGCTTGGTGCTCGGTCTGGAGGTCTTGGAGCTTGGAGGTCGCGCTGTCTGGGTCTTCAATGTCGTGGATGTCCACCTTGCCGTCGCATCCAGCGGACTTCAGCACAAAGTTGATGAGATCAGCCAATGGCGCAGCTTCGTTCTGATCAAAAGCTGCAAGCCAGTCTTTGACAACTTCCTCAATGACTTTGCCAGACGCGAAGACCTCTGCATACAAGCCACCTGCTGCTTCTGCCTCAGCGATATTCAACGCTTTTGCTTTCTTGGGAGCTCGTTTTTTCGCTGGAGCCTTCTTCGCGCCCCGTATAGGAAGCTCAACGCCATTGGTCTTGGGCTTCTTTTGAGCGGGTTTCTTGGGTGCACTGCTCTTGGGCTTCCGAGTCTTCTTTGCTTTCTCGCGTAGCTCCTCTTCTGCTGGCTCATCGTCTTCGGGATCATCGTCCTCGTCCTCTTCATCCTCATCAGCCATATCGACGTCCTCGTCTGCATCAGCTTCGTCATTCTCGTCGCGTTTCCGCTTGCTGCTGGCGAATGGGCTGGATGTGAAGTGTTCGGGTTGCTTTCGGACGCGAGAGGAGACGCGTTTCGACGGCGCGTCGATTGCCGAAGAAGTATGCGGCTCCATGTCGTCGTGTTAGGCGCGAAATGACGCGTGCTGGAGGTGTTTGTGATTTCTAGGTCGGTCGCGTCGCGGGTCGTGGATGTCGTGGATCGGTCGCAACGCTCAGTCAGTACATGATTTTGAGAGAGCACAGTCAGGCAACCACAGTAGGTGGATAGGTAGGAAGAACTGCGCCGTGAGATGTGCAGCTGGAGGAAATGTGTCAGTGGGAGATGCTGCGAGGGAAAGTGAACAGGTCGACAATGTTTCTGGCCCCGGCCCCGGCCCCGCTCGAAGTCACAGGCAGAAGGCGCGTCAAAATGCACAGGCCACCGCGCATTCCTCTCTCGACCGAGTTATCTCCACTCAGACTCACTTCAAACTGCACAACGACTTGGAACAACGTTTTGGAGATGGAGATTGTCAATCGGATCGTCTTTCCATAATACGACTCCCACCAATCCCCGACTCCCTATTATATCTCTTCCGCTTCCTACTGCTCTCATCCGCCGTCGACAAATCCAGATCTACAATCCACGGATGCTGTCCTGGATGCTCTTCTGTGCCTTCCAGCGACGCGTTGACAGAGAGCGCCTGTTCGCCTTGCTTCGGAGGGCCTATCACACCAGCAGTAGACACGAAGCCCTGCTGGCTGTATTGCTCCTCCTTCTCCCGCTTCTCTTTGAGAGCGTCTTCGTTGTCGAACTTTCTCGGCCAGATGCCCGCCAAGGTCTCTACGACCATACTCTCATCGTTATTGACGGCCGTGAAATGCGTGGCGATCTCTGAGGCCTCATCGTCCATTACGCGCCACGTAACCTGCTTCGCACCCCAGCTCTCGTGGATGTGCCCGAAGCAGTGGAGAAGAGGACGGCCTTTGGCGATCGCGGAGAAGACTTCTGGACTCCCCGCCCGCTGCTTGGAATCGGTGTAGTCCAATACACCTCGGGGCGGCGAATGCGTGATGGCAATATCAGTCTTCTCCCGGATATCCCAATTGTGGCCTTTTTGTGCTGGGTACTGGAATCCCTACTCGCTTATGCCCGGAGTGAACGGGCTAGCGTAGACGGTGAGGTAAGCTCCATTGGCCAGCGTAAAAGAACGTGTTTCCTCTTCAAGAAAGACAATCCCAGCCGCTGTGGCTTTTGGTGAGATAAGAAGCGCTTGGGCCTCGCCGAAATCCCGTACTCTCGACGAACCAAGTCCTCCTCGAGCGAGAGATTCTTCGCTGCGAGCTTCCGTTTGAAGGCGGGAACGTCCAGCGTGAAGTCATGGTGCCCGGCGATGACAAGCTTTAAAGGGCCTTTGATGGCTTGCAAGAGGTTGGGCGCGTCCGTGAACTCCTTTATCTTCGGTTCTTCTGTGAGGTCTAGTTAGATTCACTTCCATGAGTATCCGAGAGGACGTACACCTTGGTCCGTACGGTAGCAGCCATATTGGTGTGGTTGCAGTTGATGTTGTTGAGAGCGGATGTGTGAGAAGTGACATTGAAGTAGCGAAATGTGGGCTTGCGAGTAGTGTGAGAAGTAAAGGAGAAATCCTTCGCGACGAAAGTGGTTCCTCTAATAAATACTCTCGCAACAGCAGAACATCTATGGCTTTCAGTAGCTTTCAAGGACAATACCGAGATTTGAAAAAAGCTTCATACACGAACCATGGTAACGCACCAGCAGAAATACCGAACCTACCCAAGAGATCGACTGCTATCAGCTACGGTTCAGCCCTAATATCGGAAAACAAACAGTCCTAGGCTGAGTAGGTGGCGGAGGTAGGCATCGATCTTCTTGAGCATGGAAGCTGTGGGGTCCATAAGATGCCCCCGCAGCGAGAACATCGGGGCGCGGCGGTATGAAGCGATATTCCACGGGCTCAATTGACTGGAGAATGGAATATATCTTTCGTCCGAATATGTAGTTAATCTCGTAGTCGTCTCGTCCGATAGAGAGTAGGCATGGCTAGTCATAGCGATGGAAACGGAGTTGGTGTATGTAGCGGTGTCGGCCACGCTGAGGGCTACTGGCGTGGATCTCGCTGAGATAGCAGGAAGGGCTGCGCGGAATCAATGCTGGAGTGAGTCTTGGAGTGGTCTTGATGATGAAGACAATAGGCGATGTTGTAGTTGTGGTTGGCAAGCGCAAGGACGGCGAAGTGAGGAAGTCGAAACTTCTCTGATCGCATCTCCGCGTCGGGTCCGATATATCCGATGTATCCGAAGTGTGGAGACACGATCTCGACCTACCAGCCTCCACTCCTACAAACACCCACGCGGCACTCCATTATGCTGTCTCGATAACCAATCCTCGCCGGGGACTCATGGCCCATCCGTTCGCTTCAGACGCCTCAACTCCAGGGAAAGGCACAATCCATCTGGCACTCCTTCCGCCCGAGACGCCTCGACTTCGCACCGTCAACTACCAATATCCTCTGAAATTGGTGTCTCCCGCGCCTATCAGGACCGAGGACGAAGCGCGTCGTCTCATACATACCGTATACTTACTCACCTACGGTGGCGGTCTGGTCGCTGGCGATGCAATTGATCTGCATGTAATACTGGAAGCGACCACCCATTTAATTCTGTTGACCCAAGGAAGCACGAAGCTGTTCAAGTCTCCCAGCAGAGATGTCTGGAGTAAGCAAGCTACAACCACCAACTTGGCACCAGGATCCGCGCTTTGCTATCTCCCTGATCCTGTTCAGCCATTTGCACAGAGCAACTTTGAGCAACATCAGACCTACAACATCACGCTGCCAGGATCTGATGGTGCAAAAGCTGGCAGTCTGTGTGTGCTGGACTGGGTATCCAACGGTAGATCCGCAAACGGAGAAGACTGGTCTTTCTTCCATTATGGAAGTCGGAATGAAGTCTATCTGCAGCATCCGGAAGGACAGCGGAGACTATTGTTGAGGGACAATCTTTTCCTGGACAACCATTCGGTGGAAGGGGCCGTAACTCGGCGAATGGACGGTCTCGCAGTGTACGGCACGCTGATCCTATATGGTCCTCTGTTTCAATCGCTTGGCCGGTTTTTCATGAGCGAATTTAAGCAACTCCCTCGAATCGGAGGGCCGAAGTGGGACAGCGGAAGTGACAGCGAAGAGGGCAACGTAGACCCGTCGGCTCTAGCACGGACATTGAGACATCGATGTGAAACTACTGGCGGCGTCTTGTGGTCCGCGGCTTCGGTGCGAGGGTGTGTCGTTGTGAAGCTCGGAGCTACTACGCTGGAAGCCGCGAGGACCTGGCTCTGCTCGATGCTTTTGGAAGAGAAGAGCGTGGTCTCTTACTTTGGGGAGAGAGCGCTATTGTGCCTGCGGTAGTCAGGCTGGCTTGCTATGGCTATCATGGCAACCGAGCTAGCGACTACCTAGTGAGGTCAGATCTGTATGCTCGACCTATGCGGCATCGGCATAAATCCAGGGTTGCGGCGCAAAAGATGTAGCTCTGGATAGAGCCAGTTGGATCATTTCCAACCATGACAGTCACAACGGCCTGGGGACATGCGAAGTTGTGCCCTAGACACCGGCACGAACGAATCTGGGTCATGCGCGGAATCCGATTACACCCAGGCTTCTTCACGAATACCTCGTCTCCTCTTGCTAGACGGCAATGTCTAAGCCGTCGCGATGTATGGAAGCGGCATTGCACAAGTTGAGAAAATGGAGCACCACACGAGGTCGGTCCGTACAACCGAGCAGCACTGAATCCGTCTAGGCCGGCCTTCAGCCCTTACTTTCGCTTCCACGGCCTTGACGGCTTCTCGTCTACAAAAAAAAGTGCCAGCCATCGGCGAGAATCTTGTTTTGCAAATACCATCGACCCACGCCACCATCTGATCGCTCAAAGTCAGGCGTCCACGCACCGCTTTCATATGTATCTGGGTTTAGCGCCCAAAATTTCTCGTGCCTGCCACGTGGATTCTTTGACAAGAACGACGCCTATGCGCGATGGACTATCATTATCCTACTGCCAAGTCTTCATATTGTCTTCGATGCATGTCGACCCGACCTCAGGAACAATCGTCGTGGAAGCTTTGTGTTGCTCAACTACAATACTAAGCTCCCCATACAAAGCAAAGATTCACTCACGCGGCCGACAAGAACAATACCAACGCCACTTGCAACATCTAAAATTGTACGCGTCTAGATGCATATATACTTGCCGTCTCGCTTCCAATTTCCACTTCTTCTTCTTCTTCCTTTCCTTTTTTCTTCAGAAACAAACACGAACACGAAACACCGCATCCAGACCACTCTGAACCCACAAACGAAACGCTATAAGAAAATCCAACCCAACCATCCCAACACAACTTTCTTCTTCACCAACGATCAAACGAATCCAAACACTCACTACTCAACTCACCACCACACTCGCTCAACCGTAAGCCCACCCACCCCCAACACACTCCACCCACATCCTAGCTGACAAACCTCCCCTCACAGGCACCAAATAGCAGCAAAAATGATTGCCATCTGTGTCCTCAACAAGAACTCCAGGTCCGGCCCTCTTGGCACCGACTGTGACATCGCTGGCAAGTCCAAGTCTGGTCCTCTGGGCACTGACTGCCAGCTCTCCCGCAAGGGCCCTCCTCTCCAAACCGGATGCGACCTCCAGGGAAAGAGCAAGTCTGGTCCTCTGGGTATTGACTGCGTTGTTGCCCGTAGCCACCCGCTCGGCACTGACTGCTGCATGCAGTAAATGCTTTCACCATAGCAGTGCACCGCTAGACTGGAGCTGATGTCTCGGCCGATATCATGACCTCTCTCTCCGAGATGACAAGTTTTTTGAGGGGCGTCCTGGGATGAAGAGATGGATGCTGAAAAGAAACCTTTGTTTTTTTATCTGTTGTACTTTCTATGGATGATGGGGCTTCGGTCCTGGGAGTCATTCAGAGGCGTTGGTTGGCACTTCTGTCGATTAGCGCTTTTTGTTTTTGTTTTTGTTTTTTTGACTTTTGGTTTGGATTTGTCTGCCGGTGTGGAGGGTAGTACATATTCGATGAAACACGCTTTTCACTTCTCAATGCTTTGGTCTCCATTTCTTAGCTTCTCATGCTGTGGGTATCATTTGATTCAATTGATTTAATTCCCGTTGCCTTTCATCATCGCTCGATATCGCTCAATGACTTCCTTCCGCGCCTCGCCCAGCTCTTCTCGCCTCTTCAAACTTCCAGACGCTCCGGGGACGTTGATCACATTAACCTTCGCACCATTTTTCACTTTAAACTTCTCCTTCGGAATCACCTTCATCGTCGGCGGCGCTTGCACGACATCATGCAAGCCCTTCGGCGCTTCCCTCCTCGTCTTCAACACCGCCCACGGATCTCCCTCATCGTCCTCAATCTCACCCACAAGACGTTGCTTCTTCGCCTTACTCTTACTGAAATGTATATTCTGCCCTCCCAGCGCAGCTTCCTGCTCTTCGTCTTCCTCCTCTTGCTGTTCGCGGAACTCATCTTCTTTCTCTTTCCGCTTGGCTTCTTCTTCCCTCCACTCGGCGTACATCTTTTTCAGACGTTTTTCGGTTTTGGTTTGACGCTCTTTTATGCCTTCGACGTGTTTGCCTTTTTGCTTGAGGCCGGAGAGCGGGAGGGCTTGGTTGACTCGGGCGGCGAAGTCGGCTAGGCGCTCGCCGGGGAGGATTTTGAGGGTTCCTGCGACTGTCTCTACTGTTGCGGGTGTTGTGGTTGTTGTGTCCGAGGTGTTGAGCTTCTTCTTTTTGGACTTGCGATCCTCGCCATTGTCGAGGCCGGAGCGTCGCTTTTTGCCGACGTGGAATTCCATGAGGCGCGCAAATTCACGGGGGGTGTCATCTTGGTTGTAGGAGCTGTTGGTCTTTCGCTTGCGTTTTAGGTCTTTCGACGGTGGCGGGTTAGTGCCTTTCTGGGCGATTTTCGAGGGTTTGCTGAAGGGAGGGAGTGGTTTTGCGACTTGGGATGGTGCGAGGTCGAAGCTGGGCGGATGTTAGTGAGAGTCGACGGGTGGAATTGCAAGGTATAGTACCTTTTCTCGTCGCCGTCGCGCTTGCGGGTGTGCTTGTGCGGCATTTTGCGTAGTGGATTGAATGTGGAGGGAACTTTTTTGCTTGTAATGTCGAATTGGGGTCTTTCGTGCCTCAGGCTCACCACCACGACATCTCGACATTCTGACTTTACGTTCTGATTCTACTTCAACAACAACCGCCAAGATGCCTCTGCCTTCGAGCCGCATGACCAAGCAGCCCGCGAAACCGGTGCGATATTTCCCTGGAAAAGCTTACGCCGAAGATCCCGTATCCGAAGAGGAAAGTTCAGAGGAGGAAGAGGAGCCAGAGAAGCCAGTACTTAAACCAGCACCAGCTCCAAAGGTCACCTCGTTTCCCAAGCGAACTCTACCGGTTTCTGCGTCTGTCAAAAGAGAGGACGATCTCGAAGGCTTCGTCACCGCATCAGAGTCGTCAGAAGACGAACCAAGTGGAAGGGTCGGCAGCAGCGATGAAGACGACGGCAGCTCAGAGGAAGAGGACAGCAGCTCAGATGACGAACCCAAGCGGCCGATGCTAGCACCCAAGTTCATATCTAAAGCGAAGCGAGCACAGCAGCAGCAAGAGCCTGAGATAGATGCCGAAGCCGAAGAGAAAAAGCGCAAAGAGAAAGCAGACGAGCTACTACAAGCACAAATCGAGCGGGACACGGCAGTGCGGAAAGCTGGGAAGAAGAACTGGGACGATGACGATCCTGCAGAGGACGAGCCGGACGACACAGATGATATCAATGTGGAGGCAGAACGAGCGGCCTGGACTTTACGGGAACTGAAACGAGTCAAGCGAGATCGACAAGCTCTGATCGCGAAGGAGAAAGAGCTCGAGGAGATCGAGCGAAGACGAAACATGACGACCGAGGAACGAGAAGCAGAGGATCGCGAATACCTGGAAAAACAAGCCGAAGAGCGCGAAGGCAAAGGGAAAATGGCATACATGCAGAAGTACTTCCATAAAGGAGCCTTTTTCAGCGCCGAAGACCAGGACGAAGAGGTCAAAGCAGCTCTCACTCGAGATATCGCTGGCAGGAAGTTTGTGGATGATGCGGGCGATAAGTCGGTCCTGCCAGAGTATATGAGGATGCGAGATATGACAAGGCTGGGCAAGAAGGGCAGGTCGAAGTATAAGGACTTGAAGAATGAGGATACGGGGAGCTGGGGCAAGTTTGAGGGGAAGAAGAGGGAGTTTGATGGGGTGGATGAGCGGTTTAGGCCGGATGATGGTAGAGGGAGGGAGAAGACTGGGGCCAATGCTGCGCCTATAGGTGAGCGAAGGCAGAGAGACGATGATGAGGGAAGGGAGGAGAAGCGGCCGAGATATAACTGAAACGCGGGAATTGTGTTGTGCTTTTAGCGAGGCGTTGGTGGTTATGATTGCGGATCGCCTGATGCATTCATCCATGAGAAGTAGCATCCTTTCATTTATCATACCTCTCAGGCTGAATGCTGCATGGACTGTACTTTCATGTGACAGCCAGCACAAAGTGAAGGCGCACTAGCGGTTTGGCGTCTGCCATGAAGCCAAAGTTAACTTAACCCTTGACTGCCATGAGTCAGCCCCCACCTTCCACCGAATCTGCGCTTGCCAGACGCTTCCACCACTGCACCACCAACTCCATCCACTCGCTGTCTGAAACATCTACGAACTCGACACTCGAACACATGCACCACGACAGGCACCGCGCAATGAGAAACAAGCATGGTTGGCTTCGATGAGCTGATTGAGCGCCTGCTCTACGACATTGCGCTCGCCGGCAGCGAAGGTGAGTCGTCTCAAATTTCCTCTGCGCTGCCCTAAAATCGCAATACCCGCCGCCGTCAGAACTGTTCGAGTCCCGAGTGGGCGACGCTGAAAAACGCGGATGTTGCACACGAGCGGCGATTTCATTGCGGAAAACAATAATAACATGACTGATACCTCCCTCAAAAGGACTGTCCGCGGTACAATTCGAAAATGCCGTCAAGGCGTTCTACGACGACAGGAGCGAAAATGCGACTACGACTGAAGCGCTCGCGGGAGACGATCTGCTTTTCTCTGATGCACCACCCATAACGAGGACGACCGTCGACGATGCCCTACTGAATACCGTCCTCGACTGGCTCAGCAAGCACCCAGATGTCCAGATTAAAGATGGCGATAAATCAACTGGATCGCAAAATGATGAGCAATTGGCAGGTGTGGCAATTGCCACTTCGACTGCGACCTCCAGAATGGCTGGCAAACGCATCGCCGCTTCGGAGGACAGAGTCTGGCAGGCAATTACAGGCCACGGCCGCGATCACAAGCGCGTCCTCCCTTTGGAGTTTCAGCTCCTTTGCGTCATCGCTTCCCATGGATCTGATGGTATTCTACAACCGTTATTGACCAAGTTGACTGGCCAAGACAAACGTTCCGTGCCCGGGCGTACCGACTCGCTGGCGCTGAAGGGCTACATTGTTAAGGAGGATGCCATTGCGCCACGCCAGAAGACCAGCATCCTGAGATTGAAGAGATATGCGACTGTCCCCACTGCTATTGCCCCACAGGGAGATGCTATGAGTGCTCTAGGCTCCCGACCCGTCATCTACTTCAACAAGTGGTTCGACGAAACCATCGAACTGCTGCGATCAAACAACAACATGGTCACCGTGGTCGACCTACACCTCCACCTCGAGATTCAGCAGAACAAGTGGGCGAGGAGAAATTTGATGCGACGTATTCGCCGACTTGTGGGTAGTGGTTGCATTCGAAAGCTGATCGCCAGAGTGCATGATAGTGACGGCAATCCTATGACAGTGTCTCAAAACCGGGATAAAAAGGCGAAGACCATTCAATTGATGCGGGATCCAACAGAGCATGATCGGCGTCTGTGGTCACGAAGCGATTCGCAGAAAGAGGTGGACACTGAGCCATCAAGCGAAGACGACGGGTGCGACGATGGCGCAACCGAACCGATGGACGAGGACGCTGCCGCCTCGGATGAACAAGGGGAGCTCGTTGAGGTCGGAATACAGGATGATCTGGACACGATGAACACCACTGAGGAACACGTGCCCCTGCAATGGACGCCAGAAGTGCCTCTTCCGAATTTGATCTACAACGTCGTAGAGGCTGCGGGACAACGAGGCATAAACTCACTCCAGCTGGGTGACCAATTGAAAGGAACACTCTGGCGACGACCTCTCACTGAAGTAATGCTTCGATTGACCCATCTTCCTTTGCACTCGCAGCCACCTCATTTGAGACATCTAGCCCTGGTCAGATCTCATTCGATCTCCAACAATGACAAATCAGTCTTCATGTATCGCACCATGGCAAACTTTGAGAAAGCCGTCGAGGCAGGAGAAGCCGAGGCCAGACCAGAGCTGAGCTCGACGGTCGCCGGCAAGCAGAATGCTTCTTCCCAACCCGACCTCGATAAATGGGGCTTTCCCAAGGTTCCGGAGAAAGAGCTTGCTGGACGAGATGGACGAGCGACCCTTGCAAAGGGTAAGAGTGGCGCGATTGTCGATGCTCCGTTAGGCACTGATAGCTCGCTTCCGAATCCCAAGAGAGGACGGCGAAAGGGAAAGAAGCAAGAATCAGACAAGACGATTGTGCCAACAAGCAGTGTCGAGGACCCATCGCCTGGAGCTCAGACTGGATCAGATCCAGCGACCGCATCTACGCCTTCAAAGCCAAAGAGGGGCCGGCCAAGAAAGAGCATCGTCTCGGCAGCGCGTGAAATTGATGGCCTTTCGTCTGAAATAACCGCTGGAGGGCAGAGCAAGCGCAAGCAAGCTGAGAGTAATGTCTCTGCACTAGCTACGGAAGAGCTGACATCCAGCATCTCTGCGCGGAAGAAGAGGCGAACGCAAGCTCTTTCGAATCTTGGCACAGCTGAGCAAAACTCCAATGCTCAAGAACAGAGTCTGGATCCGCGTAGCGGGAGTCACCAAGAGGCAAATGCAACCTCCATCTTCACTGAAGGAGGACCTGCCGCAGACAATGGCAGCAGAGTTGAGATCCCGACGACGAGTGCCATGCTACCTACTACACTACCCAGAACCGATGGTGGGTTCGTGCGGCCTGGTGAACATGCATCAGCGTCTACTGTTCGTCTTGCTCAGTCACAATCTGGGAGAAAGACTGGGATATCGAAAGTTGCTACAAAGAAGAACGAGGCACTGGCGGAAGAACACGAAGAATTCGAAGCTACGGCCGAATCAATTGCCCAACGACAAGTGATGGCCGAGATCAGAGCCAGCAAGAAGCGCGACAGAGAAGCCGCTGGCATGGATGCTCCAGATGATTCATCCGAGAAGCTCGATATTGACGACTTGCCCAAGGACAGAGTCGCACAGATCAAGGCAGATATCATTGCTCGCCAGAAGCCCGGCATCTATATCAATCCTCCTGGTGCGCGCGACATGAAGATGGAGAGTTTCTTCAAGCGGAGGGGTCGACCACGCAAGGCAGAAATCGCCGTCTTCAAAACGGATCGACTAAAGACGCTGCCCTGGTTCACGTATGATGGTGGCCGGAAGTTCACTCTGCCTCCCCTAAGGCGAGTGACAAACACTCGGGCCGAACAATCTCTTCAGGCAGATGGGTCGGGTCCAGTAAAGGAGGCTCAGACGGAGGCCGGAATACACGCGCCGAAGCGACGAAGACTGTCAGCTCCGACTGCAGCACAAGTCGAATCGACGGAGACGACTGAGAACGAGGCACGCCCTACAGACTTTTCCGCTGAGACTCCACAGCTTCCAGGTACGGAAGATACTCAGGGCTTTCAGCCACCACCTGACTCAGCCTTGACCGATGCCCTAAGCGACCCATCGTATGGGCCAGTACTGGACACAGGAATGCCCGATCTGCCTGTATCGAATCTGAATGCTACCCCGGCCACCGTCGTTGATCCCACAGCACTGGTCACAAGTGGGCTTCAAGGGCCTTCAGAACCGTCCAGGGCCGAAGCAATGACCAACATTGCACCCGAGTTGAGTTCCGCAAGCATTGCCGCCGACGAAGATCGTCTCCAGGATGCGCCGGCAGACTCAAATGCTCATGCCGCCCTGTCTTCCGTCATCGAAGGCAATGAGCGGTCACTGGTGGCCGATATGACTACTCCAAATGCTACCGTGCAGACTCCAGTCTCAACACCTAGGGATGAGGCTTCTACGCTGAATACGGAGGTGGAAGCCTCTACAGATGAAGAGATGGAAACGAACGCACTTGCAAATGTCAAAGCGGGCACCAAATCCCGTCCACGGATATCAACTTCAGCGACTAAGTCGCCGAAGCTTCATCGAACTTGGTCGCTGCCCGGATGGACAAGATCTGAGAAAGTGGAGACGGTCAAGCGCGAATACGTTGACCAGCATCCCAACGAGAACTTTCATCATCGTGGGAATGGCAATTGGGTGAAGGGCCTGCCCGACTTGAACAGATCTGCAGCCTGGAAAGTTGCCGTTCGTGGGCCTGATGCTGAGGCTTGGAAAGCCGAGTATGAACGTGTGAAGAAGACTGCTGCGCCGAAGAGTGCAAGTCCAAAGAGTAATCGCCCAAGCACTGCTACCTCAGATCGTGCTCCCCGAAGGCTTGCTGCTCGAGTTTCAGGACCGGTTGCGGGCTCTGCTGCTAGTGCTATTCCAGACACACCAAGAGCAGAGCCTATCAACAACTCCGTTCCCCCAGCTGCCCACTCAAACACGGCGTTTATAGCCCCTCAAGGAGCGGTAATCATGTCCAGCATTCCGGTCCGAGAAATCGACGATACCGCTGCAGCTTCGCCAACTTCGGATTCACACACCACTTCAGACGATTCTTCAGGCGCAACGATCGCCGGGGAATTGCTCACCCGAACAGTCTCGGAGGCTGCTGTCACATCAGAGGCGACCAGATTTGCTCCTCAAGATGCCTCGACTATTGAATCATCGCCTCTGGTTGAAGATGCCCTCCATGCGACTTCTCGATCGAACAGCAACTCGCTGGATTCGACTATCGAGCCTGAGAATTTGACGCCAAAGGCTATGACGACTACTTCGGTCATTGCTTCTGCCCCTGAGAAGACCAATTTGGCTGGATTCGAATCTGGGCTGGGTTCCAAGCTTCCAACGAAGGAGCCTGATGTCAATGTTTCCTCCGAACAAGTCACAGAGGTCATTGCCTCGACAACGTCTGTTGATCAGGCAGCCAAGAAGCTGACATCGCAACCATCTGCTGCACCTCAGAGTTCGGAGATGTTTCAAGGCGTCACACAAAAGCCAGAGACGGGTGTGTATCAACAACGACATGTATATCGGCCTCAAGATCTCGTTACTGCAGATTACGCGCGTCGTCACCCCAGCGAGACATTCCACCACCGTGGTGGAGGTCGATGGGCTCGTGGTTTACCTCCACCAGGTACTTTGAACACGAAAATCGGGATTTCCGGTCCAGGAGCGGCTGCATGGAAAGCCCAGCATTGCGTGACCAAGCATGTGGTGGCAAACGCAAGGGCTAATAAGACCAGTCTTAACGTCAAGCTTCCCGTTTCTCCTGTAAAACCCAGAGCTAGAGGCTCGGCTCCTCTGAAGAAGAATGCCGATATGCGATTCGAGGGCGCTCTGCCTACGCCGCCTCGGGAAGTCTTCACACCAGAGCCTTCCACCAGTGTTGCCAAAGAGGTGACCAAACTTGACGCCAGAGAGCATGGACAAGCACAGCGTTCATTGGATGTTGTTCCCGGGCCCAAGCCTAGCCCCTATGCATTGACAACAAACCCACTCCTTCGTATTGTTCGGCCGTACAGCCAGCCAAGCTCAAAGCCAGTTTTCGTGCCAGAGTCACCGTGGGTGCAGAACGGCAGCTTGAAAACCACAGACGCTGGCGTATCGCCCGCTACGACAGGCACAGCCGTAGACTTGGTTGATTACCAAGCCCCTGGGCTATTTCAAGACTTCAGCTTCCCACAGACGGAGGACCAGGTCATGACGGACGCACTAGAACGCCAGCAATACATGCATACGACAGCCTTTCCAGTACCGGTTGGGCCTTCAAGGATGGGACTCCAGCAGATCATTGTCAATACCCTACATGCCTGCAGCGGCGTCTTCCCCGGCAATGATGAGTTTTGGTATGTCTGTGTCGCAGTATTGAAGAGACAGGGTGCGTCTCCGAACCGGAGCCTCATGGGTCAGGCCATCAAGAACCTGCTGAAGGAGAAACTCAAGAAATTGACATTTCAATTCAAGACAAAGAGAGGCGAAGCTGTGCGTCGTTTCATCTTGATCGATGTCAGCGTGGACCCAAAATCGACGGTCTTGAAGCAAATGCAAAAGAAGATCACGGATGCACATCCCCTTCTTTACTTTCCGCCAGAGGCGAGCGTTGACGAGGAGACACAGATGGAGGCGAATGGAAAGTTTGTTAGAGCGCCCAGCAGCAGCAGCACGAAAACGACATTCGACAGAGATGACACGGCTATAGTGCGACGGACAGAGCGCTCGGAACTATTGAAACAAACCTATTTTGTTGATGAGTCTTCGAAGGCGGCACCTGCTCCCGTAGTACGTGTGCAAACGAAGAGATCGAAGAATCAGCCGGCTACGACACGTGGTATCAAGCGCCCACGCTCACGGGACGAAGGTGATGGATATGGCACTCCAAGACAAGCTGCAATGCAAGGCGAGTTTCAGATTGCCGAATATCAGTTCCAGCCTTCAGCAGCGAAGATGGCAAGAATTAGCCCGACGTCGAATGCCACAGGAACGCAGAGTCCAAAGCAGACTCGTCGCCGTCGAGACATCGATGGAAATCTGACATTGGATGACACGGCGCGATTCCACCGCAATGCAGCCTCTTTGCTCTTGCAGCCCGAAAAGATGTTCCACGCGGCCACTGGTACCTTCTTCGCTGGTGCCTTCGTCAATGCCGAGGACTTACCAGATCGGCGGAGTCTTCGCATTCGAGATTCGATGTCCAAGGTCACGGATCAGAGTGTCTTGAAAGATGGGGACCAATGTTTGGCCCAAGCCCAGGAAGATGTTGAGGCTGAGCCTGACACCGACGAGTCTGATGAGGAGATGTCGTTGATTGTCAAGCTGAAAGTGCCCGGACTGGCGTCGCAGAAGGGTCATTCGGCTGAATTGAACGATGCTCCTCCCGCTGGCCGTGCAAAGCGGCCATACAAATCGCGATACGAACGGCCCATTGCTGATGAGAGCTTGCGAAATTCTGACGATGAGTTCGTTCCTGCGCCCGACAAAGTCATCAAACGTCGAACCGCCAAGTTCCTATCTCCAGCCGGAGTTGGTCCTAAGCGTGATCGAAAAAGCAACCCGGCTTTCAAGGACGGCAATCGAGTGGTCATTGCGATGGCCCTGGTCTCCGCTTTGTGCGGCGGTATTGTCCCTGATAAGCCCAATTGGACTCTCGTCGCTCACGCACTGAGTTTTCGCTACGAAGCCGAGTTCTTGCGTCGGCGTTGGCCTCATATGCGGTTGACCCGTAAGGCTGATGTCGAAAAATTGCGCAATGCCATCCATGAGCCATTTCTCGAGGCCTATAAGAAGAACGAGCTGCCTCGTGTGGACTTCCAGGACCTCAATCATACGGACTGGCCCGCGCTCTTCGAGTGGGTCGAGGAGAAAGTCGTACCTATGAAGCCGGACGATTACACGCAGAATGTGCAACTTCCGAAGTCTCGAGAAGAGCTAGAGCGTGATGGAATGGTCGAAGACGTAACGCCCGTCTTCAAGCTGAATCGCGGCGAATTCTCCACGACGCCGCTTGATTCCCATCGTAGGCATTTAGCAATGAGATACAGCAACGCCACACCACTGTCTTCTCAGAAGCAGGCCGAAGATGACTTGATAGTTCTCAAATCGTGGATTCGAGCCATCGCGACTACGAAACAGTACAATTACAACGCACAAGCGGCAACTCAGAAGATTCAATCTTCTTTCGATGAGAAGGACGTTGAAAAGGCAATTTTGGAGCTCAAAGACGCTCATTTTCTTACGCAGGAGAAGAAGGGTCGACATCTACCAGGACGGAACTTTCATATCCACAACGACGTGCTTTCGCAGTTCAAGAGGTGGCCTGCCAGGCCCGAAGAGCACCAGTACCTGCGTCAGGTCGCGAATGCTTACGGGGTTATCAACGGGCATTTCAAGCATTACGACAAGCTTCAACTTAATCCAGTTGCTTCTGATCCGGAGTATCTGGTTCTCACGAACATGGTGGCGCAGGGCTGGCTGAAAGTCACAAATGTGTTCCCCCAGAGAAACGACGAAATCATTGCTCCTCAGCCCAAGCTCTCTATTTGGGGCTATGGTGACGGCAATTATGAGACGAAAAAGGTGGACATCCGACCGCTGAGGTTCCCGATTATATATGTCAAGACGGCGGCATACAAGGAGTACCACGGCCTCAACGTCGATGTCCCAATACCGATGCAGCTAGTGACAAATCAAGGAGATAAGGAAGTCCGGACGCCGTTCTGGGTTGATATTCATGGAAACTTCATCGATGACGTTTGGGATATGCTGCTGCGGTCTGTGCTTCACATCATCGTCTTCAGATCGGGTCTGGACGCTGAGCAGATCGCGGAGGCTCACCATGACAGGCTGTGGGTCTGGGAGATCGATATGGTCATGCTGTGGATGGAGCAGGTTGGCATCGCGGTGCGCTGCGGTACTGGGAGAGAAGACGACGGCGTTTGGAAGGGTGGCTGGCGCGCGGGAGAAGCGTGGTTTTGCGCTTTTATGCCAGAGGTCGCCACGTGGCAGCCTCCTAGCGGAGTGGAGGTTGGAGTGTAAGAAGTATTGAGCGAAAAGGTTTGGGTGGCTGGTTTGTGTTTTACTGCATAGAGATACCCCGAGCCTCGATGAGGCTACAACAGAGTCGGTTTTGTTCATTTAGATGGGTTTGGTGTTGCTATGATCTGGCCTAGCTCCGACAAGGGACTTAGGGTTTCCTCTTATGTACCTTAGGCTACTTCCTGACATTGCAGACTTCCCGCTCAAATCCGATGATGAGGCTGCAAATGGGGTCGGTTTTGCTTCCCCGGAGGGATTCGTATCGCGCAGACTTTCGGACGAGAATAATAGATTGATCGGTCAGGGGGAGCTTGCCCTTGCATGCCCTCCGCTTGCTTGCTGACATGCAGACTTCACACCTCCTCCGCTTTGGAATCATCTGCTCTTCGGACGACACTTCAAAACGCTAACACACCTGCTCTCGACTCCAACAATCTCGTCAAAATGAAAGCTTTTCAGATTGTATTTTGGGCGCTTGCTGTTGCTGGTGCACGTCTCCAGTATGGCTCGCAGACGAGGAAGAGCTACGATTATGTTGTTGTTGGAGGCGGCACGAGTGGGCTTGTGGTGGCGAATCGACTGACGGAGGACCCGACCGGTGAGTTGAAATAAAGATGGTGATGTTGAGTGGGGAGATACTGACTTGGGTAAAACAGTCCAGGTTCTTGTCATCGAGGTTGGAGAACTGTGAGTGAGACCTGCTAAATGTAGTCAGGTTCGATGTCTGTGTTGATCTCATGACAGTGATGAGGATGAGCCGGGGGTCTTAGTTCCTGGTACAGTGTTCGGTCGTGTATTGCTGGGCGAAATTAACTCCTCTCTCAGGTATTCAAACTCCGCAGAAGTACTGGCGGACATACAACAGCACTCCTCAGCGTGGCCTGGATGGCCGAGTTTCGCAGCTATATACCGGAGAAGTCGTTGGGGGAGGTACAGTGATCAACGGCATGTTCTTCAACCGTGGCTCTGCTGCGGATTATGATGCCTGGGAGGAGCTGGGGAACCCTGGGTGGGGATGGGATGGTTTGCTTCCTTACTTCAAGAAGGTACGTAACAGAATTACCTCTAAGTGACTGTAGCTGAGAATAAGCAGAGCGAAAATTATACTCCAGCAACCGAGGAGATCCAAGCACAGTATCCTGCGTCTCCAGATCCAGGACCGCATGGAACTGACGGGCCTGTCGGATCGAGCTATCCGCCCTTCGAGTACTCGATTGTCAAACACTTCTTTCGAGCTTGGAAAAGTCTGGGTATTTGGGTAAACCCGCAGTCGAACGATGGTTTGGCCGTTGGAGCATTACATTCATCGATGTCATTGACGGCTTGGAATATGACGAGGAGTTCTGCTAGTTCCGCGTATTACAAAGGAGGACCAAGTATGAGACCGCACTTCCACTTGCTCACCGGCAATCGGGTCAGCAAGATTGTGTTCGATGGAAAGCGGGCTTGCGGTGTGGAGGTAAGTGATCGTCTGGCTTCTGGTTGCAATGTTGACGAAGCGCAGTTCAAATCAACAAATGGTAGCACAGCTATCTTCCAGGTCGCCGCGATAGAAGAAGTCATCGTAGCTGCTGGCGCGGCTAGAAGTCCACAGTTGTTGCAGCTCTCCGGTATTGGACCGAAGGCGCTCTTATTTCGCTTCAATATCAGCGTTCTCGAAGACCTGCCTGGTGTGGGCTACAACTTCCAGGACCAGCCCTCGTTTTACATTGTACTCCAGTACAACAACTGGACTCTCCCGACTCCCGACTGGCTGGACTCGGGAATAGCTAATCACACTCAATATGCGAAGCAGCAGCTGGGCTTATATTACGAAAAGCGACAAGGGCCATATACCGTGACCTTTGAAGGGGGATCTGATGTGGCATTCTTGCCTCTAAAGAACTTCACGGACGACTATGAAAACATCATCGATGATGCCAGGAAATTCAACATTTCGCTCTCGTCACCACTAGGGGCTGACGCAAGCGTCCTCCGTGGCCATCAAGCACAACAAAAGATCCTACTTCGTCATTATGCTTCCGAAAATACAGCGACCCAGGAGACCGCATACGGCGGAGGAGCTGTCTTGATCTTCGTGATCCTCAAACCACTCAGTCGAGGTTCCATCTTGATCAACTCTACTGATTCAAGCGCTGATCCTGTCATCGACTTCGGCACTTTTACCCATCCGAGCGACTTGGAGCTTATGGTAGCTTCTCTCAAGAAGAACAGGGAATTTATTCAGTCTGGACCGATGCAGGAGCTCGGCGCTGTGGAGGTGGTTCCTGGATCAGACGTTCATTCAGATGCGGAAATTCTCGAGGCGTTGAGAGAGGGAACTCTAAGTTCGTGGCAGCATCCTGTTGGAACGCTCGCGATGATGCCGAGAGAGCTTGGCGGTGTTGTAGATTCTGAGTTGAGAGTGTATGGTGTTGAGGGACTGAGGGTGGTCGATGCGTCGATTATGCCGTTAATTCCGGCGAGTCATACGTCGTCTACAGTCTATGCTGCGGCGGAGAAGGTAAGTCTTGATCTCGAACGATTGATGATGTGAACTGACAATCATTGTAATTCTAGGCGGCTGACCTGATCAAGGCAAGCAGGTCGAGAAGAAGTTGAGAACGTTGAGAAATTAACAATCATGGAGAGGTCTATCGATGCTACATATCAACGAGGACTTCGCGATCAATCTGATGTTCGACCGTTCTGCCATCCTAGACATCCACTTGGCTTTCATGCCTACAAATTTTCCGCTTTCTCAGTGGCAGAGGATATATATCGATCCTGGAGAACTCACTCAGCCCTCGTTCACTCCTCGGTGGTAACAAACTCACCAAATGGCCGACTGATACTCTCATTGCTCTTCCCCGGCCATGCATCTTCAATATCTCGACTACACTCAGAACTCGTGAAGAGCTACCATTGGCACTGATCAGCGACGGATTCCCTCGTCGAATAGGTCGATCCCACAGCAGGCGTCGTCCAGTAATAGCCTCTGTACCAGTGCTCTTCGACCGCGGGATCCTGGACGTTGATTGCTTCAAAGGCATTCAGGAGGTTGCATTTGTCGAAGTGGTACCAGACGAAGTACCAGATTCTGTCTTCTGGTGTTCTTGAAAGGTCAAGGGTTACGGGGGATGATAGGGTTGGAGTGAGGAAGAAGAGTGTGAGTGAGGAGGAGGAGGAGGAGGTTTTGTGTTGGCCACAGCATGATCGTCTGTCTAAAGGACGATGATGTATGTTAATTCTTGAGCTAGTCCAGCCTCTTGTAATGTGCCGGTCCCTGGCACACACCTGGCACACGAAGACTTGTGAACGTTCAGCAGCTTTGGCAGTTCAGGATTTGTATACGTATGACCTGCCAGACGATATCGAATGACTGTCAAGTACTACTGGCCACATTGTCTCTTCGAAGTTCTCCACTCCTGAGCAACGGTGTACCTGCGTACACCAGTGAGTTCACAGATATCTACCGTCACTACGTTGCTCAGTTCAAGCCTACACACCAGCAATCGATCGAGTTACCAAAGACTCGACGTCGCTGTAAATGATATCTCTCATTTCTCCTGATACATCAAACGTCATGATTCATCGATTTCCATCATCTTCGTTGTGAAGGGTTCACCACACCACACCTTCACGCTAGCAAATAACTTGTTCATGCATTTGTGCGTCATCCAGTCATAGTTCCATCGAGTGCCTGCAAAATCGCTCCCGGAGAGTAGGAGCATCCAGCAGTTCATCGTGCAAGTCCCCTCTAGGGCTGTGTTTTCGACCCAGATGGAACCAATGCTCGAGACTGGAAGACAGGTCAGCGGCCGATGATAGGTTTCGTGTCTGAAGTTCATTACCTGGAAAGCAGTACACGTGCTTATCCTCCACATCGATCGAATGGTAGGAGGACAAGTTCTCGTTGGCGGGATCGCAGTCGGAGCCGAAGTAGGAATGAAGGTTGAAACCGAATGGGCGGTGGGTGCATTGTTGCTCGATAAGGGCGAGGATAGATTAGAGAGAGCTTGGAGTGCGAGAAGCAGTGTGATGGTGGAAAGGGAATCCATGTCGATCGTTCAACGTTCCTTGATGCTTGGATGGACAGAGAGTTATTATAGTGCCTGCCTTTGTCTTTACCTCACTTCAAACCCTGGTTTCCCATCCCGTCAATGCATTTGTGAAGACATGTAGTACCGCCCGTCACAGACGGGATAAGGCATACAACAAAGAGACAATTTGATTTTTCCCAAGAGCTTTTTCCGCAGCTGTTCAGTGCGTAATGAAACATCATCCGGCTTGTTGCTTCCAACGAATCCTCCTAATAGACGTCGTAATTACAATAGATCTTCAAACCAGCAAACTCCTGATTAAAGCAGATATCTTCCATCCCTTCGCCGACGACACAAGCAGCCCACCTCCATCCTCTGCAATCCGACCCCGAAAACATGTCGGCGGTACAGTATGTCTTCGGATCGTTGGAGTAATATCGGATCCGGACTGAGCCGATGTTGGTGACCGGGATACACACGGGTTCGAACAAAGGTACCGTGACGAAGCCACTCTGTGAGGCATCCTCGTTGACGCAGTCCGTACCAACAAACAAATCGTAGTCAACCTGGCCACAGGTGTGGCAATCGTCTCTGCCATTCAATTCTGTCGGTGCGGCGAGAGAGGGTAGATTGTTCGAGGCGAAATAGGCCATGAGTGATGTGAAGATGTTGTGCATAGTGTTTGGTGCTTGAGTGGATTGTGTTGTCCAGAGAAGCGGGTAGTTGCATGTGGGTGTTGCTCAGCTTGCGGAGATGTGCATGGCGAGCGGGTACTAATAGTTTGCAACGCCCGGCATGTTGAGCTGTGTTTTCTGCTGAAGTCCTACCATGCCAGTTCAATTGTCATATGACAGCTTGCCTTGTTGCCTTGAACAACTTCAAAACAAGGCCTCGTTACGTTGAACCACATCAAAGCTTGCGGGTCTTTTCTTCGCAGCGTTCTATCCGTATCAGTTGGCGAGAAATTGTACGCCATAAAATGAATGTAGAAATTGCCTTCGATGCCATCTGCAATCAAACATGAGCGATATTCTACTGTTGTGCAAAAGCAACCGACCAAGAGCCAAGAAAAAAAGTTATTAAAAATTCAGTCCTAGCAAGAGTCGAACTTGTCTTGCCAGAATCAAAATCTGGAGTGCTGACCATTAAAAGCGTGACAGTGAGGCCATGTTGTCGTATAGATGCCTGAAATTCTCCTGTGCCGGTGATCTCCCGGGCTACCATGGCAAGTAGGTCATCAACGCAGTTGCACATACGGATATCCGGCCGCCATGCCGAATGTTGAGGCTTTTGGCGTATACGTGAGATCCTAGACGTCGAAATGTCTCCTTGGAGTCCTGGTAAGAAAGGAGTGCAATCGATGACAAATGGATCATGGGTTCAACCCTTGGATCCTCCACGGCCGGCCAAAATCCTGACTCCGTACTTAACGCTTCGATGAAGTCTTGAAGTCCTGAGTGCATCTTGAGTATTGGTCGAGCGTTCCAGGTTATCCCGTGGTTTACTAGTCGCCATTGGGGCATGCAAATTTCGATGCGGGGTGAATGACTGGGGCCTGCAAGGAAGGCGCTAACGCATCAAAGCATGCAGTACGCGGAACATCAAACTTCAGTTCCCCACCTCCTTCCTTGATTACCACATCTCAACATCAACAATGTCAACCAAATCCCCTCCCGTGCAGGCGCCCCAGGGCCCTATCAACCTCATCAGACCGCTGATGATCCTGGCCTACGCGACGTATTACATCGTACCCACAATTATCCAACTTTTACTCAGCTTCAACCTGAAACCCTTGTTCAGCTTCGACGCTTTCAAGAACGAGTGGTTCGCACGGTTCTGGGCGTTTTTCGGACCTCGATCTCGGGAGTACGGTGCTCCCGTCGTGATTCCCTTGCTGCAGAATAACGCCAAAGGCGTTTGCCTCGATATTGGACCTGGAACGGGACAATGGCTGAGTCTGTTCGCGAGGGCGGAGAATCCGGATATTACGAAGATCTATGGCGTTGAACCGAATCTTGGAATGCATGCGTCGTTAAGAGAGAATGCTGTCAAAGCCGGATTGAGTGATGTTTACGAGGTGATTGGGTGTGGTGCGGAGGAGCTGAGCACGAAAGGCGGGATTCAACCGGGTTCTGTTGATACGATCATCACGGTGCAGTGTCTGTGCAGTATTCCCACGCCGCAGAAGATTATCAAGGAATTATATCCTTTGCTGAAGCCGGGTGGGAGGTGGTTGATATACGAACATGTGCGGACCAAGCATCATGGCGAGATTGTGTGGTATTGGCAATGTGAGTTCTTGAAAATAATCGCACAGATGTTCCAGAATGACGATGTCTTGCAGATGTGCTCAACTTTGTCTGGCCTCACTTTCTGAACGGATGCGATATCACTCGCCCTACCGACGAGTGGTTGCTCCGAGCAGGCGAATGGGAGGAGGTCAAGCTGCGACAGGGCGAGGGCGAGGGCCCGTACGATACGATTCCACATGTGAATGGTACTCTGACAAAGCGGCGATTCACGCCATTGCAGTGAAGGAGCTGTGTGTTTGCCTCGAGAGGCATTTTCCGCGGGAGCGCTGGAGCTGGAGGGACATGTACTGTTTCGAAACGGTACTATCGAATTGCCCTGCTGTGGAGGCAATTTATTTCCAAGTCTTAGAGTCTTGTAACTCGGAGATTTATTCAATGGGCCCACATATGTCGTCGAGATGACGGCAGACTGAGCTTTCGTACGACCTGGTGGAGTTGTCCCAGCTGCATTCGTGCACCTACTTGAATCCAATCAACTTGAGTCTAGACCGGAGAAGGACCCACGCGAAAAGTAAAGTCATTTGCAGTACCGGAGACGCCATTGCGATAGGAGCGGAAACTTTTCATTAGTATTTCTTAAATCGTAATGGCCGTTCACATCCAACTGAACTGGGTTCAAGCCCCAGCCATCATCATAATCATCTCTCAAGCACTCGCCCTCTGCAACTCCGGCGGGAAATCCGCATCCTGCGGCGGTCCACCGGAACTAAAAGCATGATCCAAATACAACACCAGTCTCAGAAACAGCTTCGGCCGCTTAAACACCAGATTCCCCCAGTCCAGCTTGATCTTATTTGGCCCCTGTGAGTTTTGTCCCGGACCACCTTCTTTTTCCCTCCACGCCGTCATGGAGCTCACGAATTTCGTATCATCTTGAGCATAAGCCACCACGTTCGCCAACACGTCAGCACAGAAATCCGAGCCGTCGAAGGATTGCTGTTGGGATTTGAGAGTGCGGGTGAAGACGTCTAGGCGCCGGATCTCGACAGCTTCCATGCCAGAGCCGCGTGCTGCGGCAACGTTGATGGCTTGGAGGATGAGCGGGAGGGCTAGGACGGCAGAGGCGCTAATAGGGAGGTATTTGACCAGACGGACTTGAACGAGCTCTTGGGTGCGGCGGGACACGTCGTTGTTGGCGACTTCGAGGGCTTCGCGGGCCTCTTCGAGGGAGAAGAGGGCGTGAGAGGCGGGAAAGACTTCACGAATGAGGATGAGGTAGGTGTTGAGGCCGAAGACGGCGGCCGCGTGGTAGGAGAACATCATGTTGGCGTAGACGCAGATGGTCTCGTGGGCGTCGTCTAGGGAGATAGGGAAAGGGAAGAGTCGGATCGCTTGGTCGTGCCAGTGGCGGAGGGATTCCAGACAGCCTTGGATGTCTGTGACGGTTTGCGGGATGGCTTGGGAGGTGTGCTCCAGTCTGTCGTCGAAGTGTTCGTATCTGTACAAAATGCGGCCTGCGCGGGAGAGGCATTGCATGAGATGGCAGACTGTGGCGATCATCTCAAAAATACGGAGCTGGGTCTCGGTGTCGTGGACGGGAGAGTTTCCAAGCTCTGATTGGAAGTCTTCGGTTGTGAGGTAATGGCGGTCGCCTGTTGCCCAGGAATCCTCGAGTTCGAATTGGAGGGACCGACGGAGACCGAGGGAGAGGATACGGTCCCGGAAGATACATCCCCACCAGATGCGTTTGAGCAGTTTGGAGCGGATAGGGTCTCGAATGCGGAAATATGAATCTGCTCGAGCTATGCGAGCGAAGCGGATGGCGTTCGTCACCCAGTAGGTGTTGAGTCGTAGGATATTGTAGTTAGGGGCGTTGTAAGAGAGCATAAGACAGGCTTGGGCATTTGTGACTGGATCGCGCTCGATACCGAAGTCGAAAAGGAGCTATGATCGTCAGTGTGTGCCGAGTGTAGAGATAATGTTCGTGAGTATATTACCTTCGCCTGCCTGTAATGGGTATTCCTCGCCTCACGTTTACTAACAAAGCCAAGTCCAGACAAGGTGTCCATCTCAGTATACTATGACCACGTTAGCAGATACAAAAATATGGAGACCGTATAGCTTACACTTGTGGCCGCGAAAATCATCGTTCGTAGCAATAGTAATGGATAGTCGTTTACGCGGAAATCGTCTCCGTTCCAGAGCGACCAGAACTGATCCTCAGGGACGATTGGCAGATTCGGGTGACACATCTTGTAAAACGCGCGCATCATATGGCGAAGTGCATGTGCAGGCGGGAGATCGAAGCACCCCTCTCCACGCAGGTATTCGTGATCCCGTGGATTCAGTCCTGGCACGTGCACGGCGGCATGAGTAATTGAGGGTCTGCGATGAGCAGAGTTCGGTGTCCTGTTCAGATTTGGACCAGGCAGTATGGGTGGCGGGCTGTGCAGTTGGTTCGGCATAGCATATGCTGGATTCCATCCGAAATCATTCTGTCCTTGCGGGAACGCCGGCAAGAATGTGTTGCCTGTGAAAGTGAAGATGTCATCCAAGTCAGTCAAATGGCTAAAGTCGCAGCTGGCCGACGAGGCATCCACAACGGCATTCTGTTCCCAACCCAGACCATTTCCAAGGTCGGTGGTCCAGAGCCGTCCATCTCCAGATGGCGGCGACGTGGAGCTCTGCGACTGATTCTCCACGCCATTGGGAGGGAAGACAGAAGGGTCCGTTGGGATCCTCTGCGGCCCTGCTGGCCGCTGGGGGACTGGGTTGTTTGTCCAGGCGGGAAAGCTGTGTGTATGATCCAAAACGATGCGGTGGGCCTCATCGGGAGGCGTGGAATCTCTTCTATAAGAAGGATATGAGTATGAGCGAGGGTATGAAGAAGGATATATGGGTCCGGGAATAAGGATTTACCTTTGATTCTTCCGCCGCCGGATGACACAGTTGGTGCCAGCGTCGACGCAATTCGAGCACGGCGTGCCGCTCTCCAATACGTTGCATCGTATCTTGCGTGTATGGCAGTGCTGACATGCCTTTCTAGAGCGTCTCTGCTTCAGCTTTCCTCGGGTGGCATTTGCCCCATTCGCTCCATTCGGACTGAGGATTGTGGTTGTCGCCGTGGTCGTAGCAGTGTCATTACTCCCGTTCGATGCGGCGTTCTTGCTGGCGTCTGCTTCTGCCTTTGGCTGCGCCATGATGCAGTCTCTGAAGGCTTAGCCGTGGGTAGGGAAGATCACGGTAAAGGACACATGGGGATGTAAGAACCGCATTTACCGTGGGGAATATTAGTAGTAAAGAGGTGAGGTGAAGTGAGGTCGTGATCAAATTCTGCCCCTCGTTGTGCTCACGCTCCAGGCAAGTCGGCCCAAACCCCAGGCGTCTCTCCACAAATGCGGAGAAGCGTCGGCGCCACGGCCAGTCTGGGGAAGGTCAGGCATGCAACCGAAACGCTGTTCGTGATCTGACGAATGACTGGAAAGTCAATGCTAAGCCCGCAGCCGGACTGTCGGGTCGTGGAGACACCAAGCCATTCAGCGAGAGTATATTGGTCAAGCAAACGTGCCGAATACCAGTTCGTTTGATGCGGTGATCAAATGCTGCTGAAAGAACATCACCAACGAAATCAACAGACCCTCACTCGAAGAGCACGAATGTCTCAAAATCCCAAGAGCAAAGCACATCATTCTGCTGAGGTGGGCGCAGCATCTGTGAGCGATCGCTCAGGTTGACATTGAAGGCTCGGTGTCAGCTCAAGCGAATAGAACACCCCAGGCGAAGAATTCCCTCATATATCAAGACTCGTAGCTGGTAAGTCGTATCATACGTCGCTTTTATGCAGCACACGAGATTCACGGAGCGATTCTCTTGACGCCCCCAGGGAAATCATACTCCCATCATCCGAAGCACCAGGACTCAGCAGATCCCTGGATCGGTGACGTGGACGTCGAAAGGGCTACCCAAGCGTGAAATCTTCGGACTGCAACTCGCCCTTCTGCGCGAGGTCCACATTTTCGCCTCTCATGATAGCCGGCAAACAGCAACCATCCACGATGCTAAACAGCCGCGAGGTGTCTTCTTTGCGAGTGGACCAGTTCCAAGCTACGAATTTCTCCGTCAGAGACGTAGATTCCTCTTCTTGCCGGCGAAGGACGAAAGGAGAGCTGCCTCCTTGCAGTACAAAAATGAGATCGCGCTCTCGCGCACCGCGGAATGCAGCTGCTCGATCTATTTTACTCTCATTCTGATTGCTTTGCGTTGACCGGCAAAATCCAACGAATCCGAATGTCGTGATGAAAATATCGTAGTCGGCAAGCTTACATAGGGCCCGCTGCACGACGAAAGAGGGATGCTCTACGAAGTCCAGATCGAGCCTCTCGAACATGCACACGTCAGAAGTGTCGAGCTCTTTTGTAGTGGGTCGTAAGACGGCTTCGGATGTAGCCTCCAGTGCTCCAAGCTGCGCTCCATGCGTGGGGAGAGGTCCTCTGCGTACGTGCGGTAGAGAGCGAGTAAAGATCTAAGCAGCCCGAGACGGAGTGTTCGCATGTTGGGCGATATTACGCGCTGTTTTTGGTAAGAGCTCTTGTCCCTACTCTTCCGGAAGTATCTAAGAAAACCAGTCTTCTCGCGAAGTCTTATGTGTTCGAAGAAGTTGATCAATCTCAAGATGTCAAAATCACCCGTTTTGGGATTGACGCCAGAGCGAAAATGTCGGGTCATGTTGATCTGGTCGATTACAAAGCATTTGGCGTGGAGGCGTGGCTGTATTTGGTTTTCCGTTGCAGCACGGATCACGGTCATTTCGATTTTTAACGACAACGATGTGCCCGCATTCTGGTGCGAGTATAAGAACGGCATCGAGTGTTGATGCAGAGGTCGATTGAAGTCCAGCTACCGTGCATAAGGCCATTTCTAGCATTCCCGATTCCAGTGTTGGAGTAGAATGCCGAAGCCTCTGGGCTCCGTCTTGACAAAATGTACTGTCGCCTCGGCATAGAGTTGTAATAAAGGGCGGCTGTAATCAGGTGCAAAGGCTTTCCGGTCGGCCTCATGAAGGAGATGTAGTAGAGCGTATATCCTGTCGTGGTCGTCCGAGCATGCATAGCTTTTAGTGCTGACCATCATTTGGTATAGAGAGCTCCGGCCTAGTCCAGCGTTCCAGACTTTTCCAAGCGTTTTCAATGCGGCTAGTTTGTCATCGAAGAACTTGCCTTCGGGAAATTGGACTTCTGCCTGTTCTGAGTTAGCAGGAAGAGTGTTAGTATGCAAAACACAGCTCCCGCCACTCTTCTAAGAAAGGTTGCCAGTCCATGGTCGTGTTTCTGAAGAGGACTCTCGGCAAATTCTTTGCCGATGTGACCTCCTGTGCCACCCAAAGCCTTTTCCATCACACCTTATCTGCTTACTGGAAAAGTCCAATTGCATCTCCGTTACATGGGTAGCTCCGCACTGGGTAATGAGCGAGTCTCGCCAAGCCAGACGAGAACCTCATCGGCACTGGAGTGAATCTCACCCATGTGTCGTACTTGCGAACTTCTTTCCTTGGTATCCGCTTAGCTGATAGATATGCCATCGGTCCGGACACAGACCGTCTCAGATGGACGTCGCAAGCGTTGCAAGACAGTCTCAAGGTTGCGCCGCACACGGAAGTGAAACCCTCTGTCCAGGTGGATGATCTCTGAGCCGGCTCTCTCCCTTTATGAGTATGACAAGGCTTAGTATTGAGGGGCATTCACGAGCTCGCACGTCTGCAATGAAGCTTTGATGGCATGTCCAAAGTGGCCAGGCTCGATGTACAGCAACCGAAATGACAAGGGGCTGTCGTCGAACTGGTGGAGCTGGTCTGCGTAGAACTTCGAGACCGTCAGTTTTTTGAGACCCCAAATCTGCGAACACTGTTCACTCACTTTGCCGTTCGCTTCGGCTTCGGGATCGAGAAGTGTAGTCATGTCCTGTGCGTGCAATGGTGGCCTCGTCTTGCATCCTGTTTCGCTGCGCTGCGAGCGATACCGTTCACGTATCAAAGTCCTGATTGTTTCCGCCAATCATGCGCCTTTTCGGTGGCATGTCCGACCCAGCAGTTTGTTTGGTAACAATAATTTGAGAAGAAAGGTAGGACAAGGGGAAGTGAAGTGAAAGTGAAAGGAAGAAGATGTTGGGATGAGGGCGTCCCGATCGGGATCGGTCGGAAGTGCTGTGCCTGAATGCCTGGCCCCTTGAGGGATTCTTTCTCCCAACTTCATCTCCTCGCGCATGTGCTGTCGATGAATGGCATGACATTCTCCTGCTGAACACATCACAATGCGCACCGTCGAGCGTCCCAAAAAGTCGCTGCAGGAGCTCTGGGCGAAGAAGATCACGGCGCAAGGCCCGCATATCTACGCCTACTGCCATGTGCAGACCAAGCAGGTGTTGTATTCGCTGGACAGGGCGCTGCAGGTAAGACTTCCATCATCCATCGACATGCGCCGTCGAATGAATTGCGTATCTAACAATGCTCGCAGCCTTTTGCGCTGAAGCAGCTGCCCACAATTGGAGCCAATCACTCGCCTCCAGTCCTGCGAAAGGATGTTTGGAAACCGCTCTTCTCCGTCCATCTCCCGAACACGCCTGTAGGCCGCAACCAAAGCCTGGACGCCTACAATAAATTGCAGAAATACCGAGACCTGCACGAAACCAATTGGGAACCGCCCCTGGAGCTAAGTATGAAGATGACGAAGAAGAAGCGAGAAGAGCTAAAGAAGAGGCTCGAGACCCGTGGTGGAAGCAAGACAGAAAAGGTGCATGATTTGATCAAGCGCGAGAAGAAGAAGCTTCGGCAGCGCATCATCATGAATCAGAAGGCGAACAGCATCGCGGATCTCGCTGCAGTCTTGCTGGAGCAGGGCGATGAGGGAGCGGCCAGGCAGGAAGAGAAGGACAAGAAGGGTATGAACAAACGACTGTCCGACGGGCACGAAATGCGAAGGCTGGCTAAACGTAAAGGCGTGTTGATACCAGCGCTGACAAAGGAGCTGGAGGACCTGCAGGAATTGCTCAGACAAGAGGGAGTTGAAGGAGGCAGGACGCTCGAAGTAGGCAAGGCGAAGGCGAAGCTACGGATCAAAATAATCAAAAAAGAAATTGAGAAGATCAATTTCGCGGCTGCAGCCGTCGCATGGCTTAAGCTGCCGGCTTCTCAACGAGAACAAGAGGTGCGCTATTGGGATGAGATACGCGAACAAAGGGTGCAAGAAGAAGCACACATAATCGGGGATGCACTGCAGCATTCTCGAGATGCTTGGGCTCTGGACTGGCCGGAGTGGAGCGGCGCTCAGCTCGCCGTATACGCCAGGGTAGTAGGTGTTGCATCCGACACCCCAGCGCCGGCTTCCGAGCCTGCACAAGAAGGATCAACAGGCGTCGAATTTGCGGAGCGGCAAGGTGCTCACACCGAGGAGCAGTCCAATGGATCTGACAGCGCTCCTGCGGAGATTGAGGGAGAAGGCGAAGGCGAAGACCAAAGCGAGGCTGTCATCGCACTTCTGCCTTCATTCCCGCCAATATTCGACACTTTGAACCTACCCCTGGGCAAAGCAGCAAGGAACCGAAAACTCAAGAAAGAAGAAGAACGGAAATTTCTCGACCTTCGACGGTTCACCACTGAAGGCATTACCATTCGCTGGGCGGATGTACTCGATGCTGAGTTCGCCCAGGAGTGGCCCGCAGAAGTACAGCACCAGCGCATGGGTCTCGTCCGCAATACACATCCCAGGATAACCGACAGCACCCTCGACGAGGTTTCGGCTTTCAAGGCACTGCAGTGGAAGCATCGAAAGGAGCGTTGGGAGGTGGAGCCTGACACTTTGAGGAAAGTGCAAGAGATTCGCGCGAAGATGAACTTGGTCCAGGATCCACACCCCCGGAAGCTTTGGAGGCTCATCAACATGGACAGCCTGCCCCAGCCCGTTCAAAACCGTCTTGCGGCTTCGGGGCTTACGCCCGCACACCTACTCGAGAGTTATCATGCGGCGACTGCTGAAGAGTGGGAGACTGCTGAAGCTCGGGAGACTGCTGCAGCTGTCGAGCAGCAACCAGATGAAGACGACGCGTCTGAGGAAATGGTGACCGGAGACATCTATCAAGACCAAGCCATGGTAGTCCAACGTGCTACCCAGCAACGACAGCGCATGCTCGGCGACGTTCGGCGCAGGGTTCTCGAAAAGACTGTCGAGGAAGTGCGGCTCAAACCCAGAACGGAAACCTTGGCTGGTTTGGGTCAGTCGAAGCCGCAGCAGGACGCTACTCTCTAACCGCATCGACAAGGCGCCGTCTGTTGTCTTGTACACAACAGTTGTATAGTATCTCCCTTTTCTTATCCTGTCCTTGCCCCTCATATGTTACCAGATTTGCTGTGCTGATAGAGATCAGATCTTATTAACCACCGTGCGGTTCGTGTTCCATTTTCTCACCTCTCACCTCGCCGTTCTCGATCCCATGAATATACAAGGTCTTACAGCCACTCCCGTTGAACACCTAAGTGCTGGCGTCTTCTGGCGAGCGTTGAACATGAACACCCTGACTGGTTGCTGGCGATAAACGTGGAGCCTACGGCAATGATGCGCGTGTCGATGGACTAAACTACCTTTTGGCGGCTTAGGCGAACGGACGAGGACATCTGTTGAAAGTTTACTACCATCGGTATATCACTGCTGGCGGACAAGACTGAGGGCCTGCCGGCGCAAGCGAGTGGACGAGGATCTCGGGCGATTGGCTAACGTTGAATGTGAACATCTTGACTGGTTGCTGGCGAGCAGATGCGGAACTGAAAGCGATGATGTGCGTGCGAGTTGGTGGACTGAAGTAACCCCTGGCGGCGGAATGGACGAGGACATCTGTTGGACGTTTGCCGTCGTTTTTTCACTGCTAGTGGACGAGACTCACTATCTGGCGGCGTTGGTGGACGAGCGTCAACCTCTGCTGGACGTTTACCATTGCTGATTCACCGCTGGCAGACGACACTCGCACTCATTTGGACACTGGTGGCGATGCTATGGCCCCTCTAGATGGACTGCCAACCTGCAGTGCGAGCCTCACAAGGATCTCTATTGGACGCTAACCGTCGTGGAATTGCTGCTGGCCGTCCGCCCTCCTGAACCGACCGCCTCCCTCGTTCACTCCGAACCAATGGCAACACCAATTCTTGACCTGCAGGCATACTGGCCTATCATCGTCACCTTATTCAGCGACTCGATGGCGGAAATTGCTTCGAAGCCTCCGTACCTTCCTCAATGAGAGCTCTGCCACGTGCGTTGCTCTGGGCAACAGAGCGGAAAGGCCCGCCGAGCCAATAACAAGACGTCGACGAGGCGCGAGAGACGCTCTACAGCTTCACCAAGAGCCCTCAATCGCGGTGGTAGTCTTCACAGAAGTCATGATATAGAGAGGGTAAGCTCACCTCACCATCCATTCACTTTGACCCAAAAGAAACTTGACCCGGAAAGGCTAACGGCGAGTCGGCCTGTAGGACGAAGACGCGCTAAGGACCCCAGATATGCACGCTTTAAACCGCATTAGGCCGTGTTCTTTCAGCGTTTGTGTGGCGTGTGTGGCTGGTCAGTGCCCCCTGCTGCTCCTTCCTTCACTCTCTCGCTCACTGTTTCCTTCCACCTTCCACCTACACACTGAATTTCTTGCACCTTGCTCAACTTCAGCATCTCCTTCACCTGCAAGACTTCAGCAAGTATCTCCTCGTTCAGTATCTGTTCATTAAGCAGTTCATCATCACCCTCACCTCCTCCCGCAAGCTCTTCACCTGCTTTATTCACTCACCCCGAAACACTCCAAACCGTCAGTTTCTCGCTGCGTGGCTGGTATATACTTTGCTGACGCTTGTAGACACGATGTCTGCCTCCAACAACATGCAGCAGCCGGCCAACCTCCTCTCAGATGTCCTGCTCCGGCGAATGCCTGGCGAGATCCGCAACAAGATTTGGGCTCTCGGCGTCGTCGTCGACGGTGGCTTCGATTTGACCGCCCTCCCACCCCACAACCCACTCCAGCTTGTCTGCAAGCAGGTCTCCCGCGAGACCGCCTTCATCGAATACGAGCTCAATGAGGTGATCATCGACAGCGCCGTTTTTGGACGCTTCGTCAACAACGTCGGTAATTCCTGGGTCGTCCGGGTCGCAGGCTACTGCACCACGAAGGGCCGCGCGATGACCAAGACGATGAAGAACATCGTCATCGACATGGGCGTCTGCACCCTCTCGACCAAATTGCCATACCGCATCGACTGGGCCGGTCTCGACACCCTCAAAGTTTGCTTCCACGAGAATGCTGTCTACAAGATCGCCATGTAAGCATATCTCCTTCGGCATTGGACAGAGCTGACTTTCGAATTTCCCTTCCAGGTCGCTCCAGCACCCAGGCCACGGCGGCATCATCGGCATCACCTTCTTGCTCGGCGATCGCGAGATGGCCTTGGAGGAGTTCGCCAAGATGCATCTCTCCGTGATGTACGACGACAACGCTTGGCAGTGGAGCGTGCAAGAGGTCGACAACTACGACATCGCTGCTCGTCGCATGCATCAGACTCTGATGGCCATGCCTTCGAACCAGTAAGTCCCTTCCCTACTCCACTCACCGGCATGATGGAATATGACAAGCGGCATTTAGCGGCAGCGGACGGCGATGGCAGTCATGTGCTGCAAACACAACACAACAACAATAACTGACGTAATGGCGCACTGAGGGAGGATGTGTGCTTCGTTTCTGGGAGGGATTTTCTACGAAGGGTTTTTGGCGAGGGTTTTCAGTGTCTCTGGGAGGATAATTGAGCGTGTCAGGGTCATCGGGTTGGCGTCAGGGCGCGCTTGGTAATGGGAGTGTTGGTGGTAATAGTCTTCTCGGGTTGCAAATGAGGATGTTGACACTGCTACAAATTCCGCACTTTTCTCGCTTGTTTTCCGATTCTCCTCGGCTGTCTTTCCCATTTGTACATCACGAGTTGCCGCCAGATCTCTTCGCAATACTGCTCAGCTACGCCTCTGCCGTCGACACCATATCGTCCTGCTCTTGTCCGCTTTTGGAGTGGTATCCTGAACTTTGCGTGTGACAACGCCCATTGAGGCGCATTTGGGCATGTGCATCACCAATTGAAGTCATATATCTCTGAAATAATACTCGACTAGGGCGCTATACTCCAAACCATCTCGTCCTCCTCTGCCGCGCTGTCGAGATGATATGCTCGAATTTGTAAGTGACAGCGGCAACAGAGGCGGGTTCGGGCATGTGCACCACCAACGGCCGCCACATCTCTTCGAAATACCGCTCGATTACGGCTCTGCCATCGATACCAGACTATATTCCTCTCCCGTAATTTCTGAGGTGGTGCCCTCAAATTTACATGTGACAGCCTCGAATAAGTCGGAATTTGGCAGGTGCATCACCAACTACAGCTAAATCTCTTCTGGTATCCTCTTGACCATGGCATGTCCGTCAGTTATATGTCGCTCTTTTTGGTAATAGCTTCGAGATGCGATGCTCGACTTCGCATGTGACCCCTTCCCCAAAAAGATGCAGATTTTGGTATCTGCGCCGATGCAGTATCGGCATGTCTCCACTGATGCCCTCTCGACTACAGCAATATCATCAATAATATCTCGCCCTTTTCGCCGATCTCCTCGAGACGTGATGCTCGAATGCTCACGTCAGTCCGCCGACCGATGCCGATTCTGGCCTTCGAAGTCTCGATGGTTGCCAACATACCTCTTCAGAAGAGCCTCTCGACTACAGCAAAGTCATCAGTGATATCTAGCTCTTCTCGACGACGTCTTCGAGATAAGATGCTCAAATGCCCATGTAGAACCACAGAATTGGGAACGGGAAGCTCAGATTTCAGCGAGGGACTGTTCGACTGCGGCCAAATGGCAGCCATCTCTCACCATAATGGGATCTGAAAATGGAACTGCACTCCGATTCATCAAATCCATCTCATGTCTTACTCTCGAGATGGTTATCTGTATTCTTTATCTGACATGGCGAGATGGGACCAATCTGACATGCGATCGCAGTAATTCAAGTCCAGTCGGTCCCACGTCTCAACGAGATGTTTTTGTGGCCACAATAATGTTGTAGATACCAGAGCGTTCATCTCGTCCAATAGTGTCGAGATGCCGCGTCGAAAAGTCGCATGTGGGATCGCGATCCAGAGGCAGACTGGTATTTCGTCTGGCAAGGAGAACTTCCAGAGCGTAGCACAGTCAACTCAGCCATCAACGCTTCACTCGCTAAACAGTCTGGGATACTCCACAGCATCTTTCTGGTGATCTCGTAAAGCGAAGACGATTTCACACGACCACATGAAGTCGGAGCCACGGACCCGGACTTGCCGACCTTGCCAGACCCTTGGCTCCTCTAGGTTCCACTCTCCTGGGATACAAATGGCAATGGAGGAAATTTGAAGCGATAAGAGCGAAGTTGGGCTACATTGCAGCTGCGTCTCTTTTGAAGGACTCGGTATGTCTCTCCCGAATGCCACTTTAAGGGGCCGGTATGGAGATGTATCTGTTATTCCTGGTGGGTTGTCTTCGAGGTGGTGGTGTTGTTGGGGTCAAATGAGGTTGTTGAGCAAGGGACTTTATGCTCATGAATGCAAGGGAGTCTGTGGAATGAGGTCAACTTACCGACGGATCGATTATCATGTATGCTTTCCAAATTTTGCACTGACCATATGACATTACTCCTTATGTGTTGATGGCAGAAGCTTGACACTTGAATATCCTGGAACTGGCGATACTGAAGACCTGTCACGAGCACGTGATCTATACAACTGGGGGAACGGACACCGACAGGTAAGGAAACGTGTCGTTCGTACAACCAGATCGAATTATGATTATCATAAGCCTGGGAGCATTCAGAAACGAGTGTATGGCAGCCTGTAGGAAAGGGTCAGCATCAGCACAAAACATCAGAGCACACAAGCAAGGATATTCAGACTCACCACTTGCCACGCAGGGTAATCTTAACCCAATCCCCCTTCTCATCCGTCTCCTTCTCCACCTTCGTGGAGAAAGAAATCGCACTCATAATCCCATCCCCAAACTTCTCATTCATGACCGCCTTATACGCATATCCATAATTCTGCACAATCTCATACAGCCGATACATCAACGGCTCCTTAGGCGGCATCTCCATGCTCCTTCCACGATCGGGAAGAGCACCTATTTCCGTCTCGCGGAGCTTGGATTCGGGGATGTCAAGGATTTGGGCTAGCTTGGCGATGTCTTCGTCGGAGGCTTTGCCTTGGCCGTAGAAGATGGCGGCCACGGCGACTTCTTCGCGGCCGAGAGCTTGGGCTATGGTTTCAAAGGAGAGATTCTTGGATTTCTTGGCAGCGAAGAGGAGGGGGGATTGGGAAGGGAGTTTGTGAGCGAGGTCGGACTGGGAGGGTGGATTGGTTAGTTGATGGTTTGGAGGAAGGAGGGAAGGGAGGACTGTACAGTGAGGACCGTGATGGGGTGGCCGTTGGACGTCATTTTGGCAGATTGTATGGGGTTTCTGAAGCTTTCGGGAGGTGAATTGAAGCGTCAATGCTAAACAGTGAGTACAGCCTTTCTGGGAAACACAAGAGAGGAAGAGCTGTTGTTATATACCCACCCGCCTGGGACAAGGTGGAGTACATTTCAGTGCTCCTCAAGCTACGATTGCTAGAGGCGAGAGCTTGCATGGACCTGGGCATCTCTCATTTTGTGCGGCACCTGCAGTCCCGCTCAATTCCGCTCTTCTGTGCAGCTTCTCACGCAGAGAGTCTTGGTGGGGTTGTTACAGTAGAGTGACGATGTTGTTGTTGCGAGATCTCCTCGGCCAACGTCACTCCGCTCTCAAGCTTCAATCTCGAACCGGGCAAGCGGGACTTCCGCCAAGCCGACAATTCCGAAACAATGCTCTCGCAGATGCTGCTCCTGTTGGTCAAAGATAACAGCATTGTGAAAACTGAGAGAGACAGGATGATAAGAGCGACAAAGTCTGGTCCACGATGGTCTTGGTAAAACTGGGCATCACAGCCAACAACTCAGGTCAGCGACAGCTCCTTTGCATTGCTCTCAATACCAACGAACTGGTATTGTTCCAGATTCAATCCTCCAGCGCAATCAGAGACGCCGCTCGAGATCACTCTAGATATGGAGACCGCGTGGGCAGCTGCAAGATCACCATGTGCGGTCTCGATTTCTCGCGAAGAGCCATGCACCGGAGAAGCAGCATCCAGGTCTATTCGAGAGCAACAACGAGGACAAGCTTGAGAGATCGCATTACACATCATCATATCTCCTCCGGCATACCCTGAAACAAAATCGCAACCTCCTGCCTATACCTCCGCGCAACCCTCATCGCCTCCGCCAGCCCATACTTCCTCACGCGCTGCCACGTCAAACACTACACCTCCACCCTGCGATCCAGGTCCTCTATAACAGCCCTCCTCGACCCAAAAGAGAACGTGGCCGTTCCGTTCCCGTCCAGGTAAAAATTTATCTTGATATGAGCCTTGGGATGAAAGAGCGAGCGAATGATACGCATATTATCCTCATTGATATATTGCGGCACAGGCGTGTCTTTCAGCGCTGCCAGGCTGATTGTGACATTGCGGATTTCTTTGGCTTGCTCGGGACCGATTTGATGAACCCATTCGACTAAGCGCTCTATGATTCGATCTTTGTGCTTGCTTTTGAAGTATTCGGTTTCGAAGGTGAAGGCGTTTAGGGACTAGTACAGTCGCAGCGACTCTTTGCGTATCGCTTTGCAGGTCAGTGGCAGGTCAGTGGCAGGCCAGTGAGTCGCAGAGGATCTTGTGAGAGTGCCAGGTGCGTGGGTGAGGAGCTCACGATCTTGGATCCATGGAATGGTCAGTCGAACTAGCCTTGCTTTAGGTCAACGGATTGCAATTCGCCATCGTTGTCTCCTCGTAACGCGACCTCGTAAATATAGTTCCTGAGCTCATCGGAGAGCCTTGCGAAGAGGGAGGTACCCATCGTCGAGTCCTTGGCTGTTCAATTTTGATCGACGGAATGCCAAGGTGGCTTTCACTCACAACAACTTGACAGAACAGGAGAGAATCTTTCAATACATCGACAAGTGGACAGCAAACACAACGGCAAGTCGACGAGCATTCATGCTTCGAACTGATGTCGGAAACACGGAGCATAATGAACAAAGAACCACCCGGCTGATGGGCTTACGGATCCAACCTTGAGGGAACAGCTATCATATATCTCAACCTGGCACCCATCCCAGTCTATCATAACTAATATCCAGAACGTAAAATCTCACCGAAAATAGGAACATCCTTCACCCCGGCGCGCAGGAGATGAACGAAGGGGTCCAGGGTCTGGTGAGATCGGCAGGGTCTGGCCGGAGCGTGTTCTTCTTTCCGACTTCATGTGGTCGTGGTATGCCTTCACCCTACGATCTGCCCAGCACTTCGGATACAATGACGAGCTCGGCGAGAATTGGATGCTCATCGACTCTACTTAATTGCTCGTAGCTTGTGCATTCCTCTCAGCAATACTTCCCTGCGTGCGAAACAAAGCCGGGTTCCTGACGAACTTCTCATGCACCCTAAAGGCACCAAAAACCTCTTCCTCCTTCCTCTTGTCAGGATCAGGACCATATCCGCCACCGCCTGGAGTCTTGACGATGATATGATCGCCGGCGTTCATTGGAGTTGTCGCTTTCCCTCCCAGACTGATCGTCCTTGTGGTCCCGTCCTCGTACTTGCGAACCCAGAGATTCACGCCACGTTGACCTTCGTCCCCGCCTGCCATACCGTATGGCGCAATCACTCGTCTTTCGGAGAGTATTGAGACTTGGACGGGTCTTCGGAACTCGATATCACGAACGCAGCCATCTCCGCCGCGATGCAAGCCTGCGCCGCCGCTGCCCTTACGGATAGAGAACTCGTGCAATATCACAGGGTATCGCTTCTCCAAGATTTCGGGATCGGACATACGAGTGTTCGTGATATGGGTGTGAACACCGCTCTCTCCATCCCAATCGGCACCTGCGCCAGAACCTCCTGCAATGGTCTCGTAATACCCGAAGCCTTTGACAACCTTTCCGGTCTCCGAATCCGTCCCGCCGTATCCAAAGGTCAGGTTGTTGCAAGTTCCTTGCGAGGCGGCGGCAGCTCGAAAAGCTTTGAAGATGAGGTCGACTATTCGCTGCGAAGTCTCGACGTTCGAGCCGACTGTTGCGGCTTTCAGGGAAGGTGAGAGAAGGGTGTTTGGCGGACAGACGATATTGATCGGTTCGAGACAGCCTTGATTGAGAGGGATGTCGGATGAGATCATTGATCTCAGGCAGTACATGATCCCAGAGTACATGATTGCAGGCGGGCAGTTGAGGTTTCCGAAATGCTCTGGTCCTGTGCCGCTGAAATCGAACACGGCACTCCCCGTCTCGCGGTCGATATCAATCTTGAGGGCGAGGGACGTGCCATCATCGATATAATCGACAGCCTGCAGCGCGTGACCGGCAAACCGCTCAGAGAAGACCTTCAGCAGCTCTCGGACAGACTGTGCCGCATTCTTCTGGATCGCTTTCATGTAAAACTGGACAATCGGCCACGAATACTCTCTTACCAACGCTTGTATCAACTGTATGCCGCGATTATTAGAGGCGATGGCAGCTTTGAGGTCTGCAATGTTGTCTCGCAAGGTTCTGGTTCCGCTGCAGCCAGGGTATGAGCCAGGGATGTCGTATAGAATCTCGGTCAATCCTTTCTCGTCGAAAACGCCTTCCTTGACCATTTTGAAGGATTCAACTGCTACGCCTTCCTGCCAGAGCTCGGTAGAGTTCGGCGGCATGCTCCCTGGTTGAATTCCGCCGATATCAGCGTGATGGCCACGATTCGCCACAAAGAATATGATCTCCTTTGGATTCTCGTCATTATCGAACACTGGCGTTGTCACTGTTAGATCTGGAAGATGGGTGCCGCCTGCACACGGATGGTTGCTCAATAAGACGTCCCCAGGCTTCAACTCGCCAGGTTTGTATAGCTTGGCCTGGTATGCAATCGCATAGCTCATGCTTCCTAAATGGCCGGGGATGTGAGGAGCATTCGCAACCAGACCACCATCCGCCGAGAACACCGCGCACGAGTAGTCCAACCTCTCTTTGATATTCACGGAGATGGAGGTCTTCTGCATTGTCTGGCCCATTTGCTCTGCTACGCTCATGAATCTGTGTCCAAAGACGCTAAGTTGGATGGGATCGGGTTGATCGGTGCCTACGTCGAGTTTCTCGATATTGTCGATTTCGAGAATTACATGCTCGGGGAGTATGATTGCTGCGCTGGCTGGGTCGATGACGATGGTTTGGGTCTTGTCGATTACCATTGCTGGACCTTGGATTCGCATGCCGGTTGGCAGTGTCTCCAAAGAGTATATAGAAGTTTCTGTCCACCCGCGTTTCTCGAAGAAAACTTGACGCTTTGAGTCGGCTGCAGTTGGGCTCACTGGTGGTGTTGTTTGGAGTCTTCGGAGCTCATCGAAAGGACTGGAGAGCTGTACTTGCACACCCTTGGCTACGCTGCGGACTCGAACATCGTCGATCAGAATATTGCGAGGCTGAGTGAAACCAAACTCTTGCTGATGACGAGCGACGAAGGCATCGCCGAATCCAGTCAAGCCTGTTTCCGGTCTTGAGATCATCAGAGCTGTGTCAGAGCCTTGATATCGCATGTTCAGAAAGAGCGAATGATCAATCTGGCTGCTCGAATCGAAACCCTGAGCTTTGAGGCCTTCTCTTCCCGCTTGACAGAGCTTCTCGAATCGCCGCTCCAGCTGTGGAAGAGCTCCGTCGCTAAATGAAGTGGCTTCGGGTTCTTGGTTCTCAACAACGACGTCTGCTAGAGCCATACCATATGCAGACAGGATACTCGAGTACTTGGGAATCAAGGCACGCTGTATTCCGAGATCACGAGCCACGGCGACAGCATGCTGACCACCGGCTCCTCCAAAACAACCCAAATTATGGGCCGCAGTCTCGAAGCCTCGACCCTCGCTGAGAGTACGGATCGGTCGTGTCATGGTGGCATTGGCGATGGCGATGAATCCAAGCGCTACCTCTTCCGAGGAAAAGGTTGACTCGCCAGCCTTCTCTTCGTTCACCATCGCTGTCAAGTCAGCAAACTTCTTCTTGACGACTTCAATATCCAGCGGCCGTGGGAAGTACTCTAGTATGATACGGCCAAGGAAAAGATTCGCATCCGTCACTGTGAGTGGGCCTCCTTTGCCATAGCAAGCCGGACCAGGATTCGCGCCAGCACTTTGAGGTCCAACTTTGAACAGGCCATTCTCCCAGAAGAGCATTGAGCCGCCTCCCGCTGCAACGGTGTTTATGTCGAGCTGCGGAGTCTGGATCGTCACTTGAGCAATCGTGCTCTCGAAGATGTGTTCCAAGCTGCCGGAGTAGCGACATACGTCCGTACTCGTCCCTCCCATGTCGAATCCTAGCACCGGAGTCGCCTCATTTGCATCGTAGCACGTTCGGGATAGACCTACGACTCCTCCTGCTGGGCCAGAGAGCACACCTCGCAGACCTGTAAATTTGGAGAAGGAGACTAGGCCGCCGTCGGATTGGTTGAGAAATAACTTCTCGCCATTGGCATCTTCAAGCTGGCCCTTGAAACCTTTCTTGAAGCTGGACAGATAGTCCTCGGTGATAGGTGAAAGATAAGCATCAGCGACAGCAGACTGCGCTCTCGGGACGATCTTCGCCATCGTCTGCAGCTCTGACGAGACGGAGACTCGAAAGCCCATTTGCCTCGCCATATCCGCAACGTCATTCTCATGATCTTGATAAGTATAGCTGTGCAGAAAAGCCACAGCAATACTTCTATACCCCTCCTCCCAGAGCCCTTCCAGATCATGCCTCACAGCATCGAGATCCGGTGTCTTGAGAATTCGAATCGCTTCTCCAGTAAGTCCCGTTTTCAACTGAGGATCCGAAGCAACATCGATAAGCACTGGTTCAGGATCCTCAGCAAACCCTTCGATCGTCACCCTCTCCTCCACCTCTAACACCCGTTCATACAGTTTACTCAACCTCTGCACCGACAAATCAAAAATATTCGGCCGAGCTTGATTTCCAATTTTCAAAATATCTCTGAAGCCCTTCGTCGTTACCAGCGCCACTTTCGCCCCTTTCCTTTCTAACAAAGCATTTGTGGCGACTGTCGTTCCCATACGGATCGATTCTACGGGCGTGATGTCGAGGGGTTCGCCGCGTGGGATGGATTGGCCGGTGGCAATCTCGAGGATTTGGCGAATACATTCTGTGGGTGCGTCGGCGTATTCTGAAGGTGACTCGGAGAGCACTTTGAGCACTAGGTCGGTGGGGTGCGAGGGGATTTGGGCCCAGGCATCTGTGAAGGTACCGCCACGGTCGATTGCTATGCGGATTCCTCTTGGGGGCATTATGATCAATCGATCAGGGTCTTTGAATTGATATGTTGCGCCTAAGTTTGGTTCGAATGTTTGACGGAATGAAGCGATCAGCGCAATTGGATGCTTTGATAAAGCTCGACAGCTGCCCGGTATCCTAACTGCTTCGCCGACCGGCTAAACGTCGATATCGCCGAGTCATGGCATCCGGCGGAGTAGGGCAAGATAGGTACTCAAGGTTCGAAGTTGGCCGAAGGACATTAGTAAAATATGGCGTGTGATTGAGTTGCAAACATAGGATGTCGCACAGGATGCCAGGCTAGTAACAGAAGTTCGGCCTTTCGAGATTGGCACCACTGTAGGCCAAGCTTGTCGTTGTCTCAGTAGCGTGGCCGATTAGGCTTTGTAGAGCGTTAAAGCTTGGATTAGCAAATGGGGAAAAGCAGTGGTGGTTAGTACATGTCCCTGTGCCTTCGTTTCGTAGCCTATGCAGGACTGGGAAGAGGTATGGAAGGCTTTTTTTTTCTTTTTTTCTTTTTTGAATTCCTCTTATATAACACAACGCCCAAATATGCAAATAATATTCTGATTTCTGCTTCAGATCACCGCAAATTGCCGGTAGAAGTATTAAATGCTTTAGAGCGATATAAGTACGCAGGATTCATTCCCCGTCGGTCGTGATAGCGGCGTTTCGCATAAATCGCCCGAGCAGGACTCTACATAATATGGCCGAAGCCCATAGTTGCGGAACTAACTCTGCTGTGCTTGGCATGAGTCTTCGTGCTTGATGAAGCGCGCTGGTCAAGGTTTGAGAGATGTACTCTGAGATAACAGTATTGCTAGTGTCGATGCTGGCTTGGTCGATGACTGCTGTATGGGACTGTCTATGGAAGAATGTCGTGAGAAAAGTGGGTGTTGATGAGAAGAACGAGAGAAGAGAAGAAGTCGAGACTATAAGCATCAGCAAATGCAGGCATATGCGCGCTAGCAGGAAGGACATGATGCAGGCACACGCACATCAGCATGTGAAGAAAGTGGAAAAGGCAGCAGAGACGTGAGAGGATTCAAGCTCATTGTCATACCGTATCACAAATTCCGTATGGGTAAATCCCGCTCCAAGTATCCAGCCCATGTCGGCGACGTCCTCTTATACGGCGCACCAGCAGCAAATTGGAGGTCCTCAGTGGCCGAAGCAAACTTGACAAGAGCATCTTCTCGCCAGGCAGTTTGCATGAGAGCCAGACCGAAAGGCATGCTGGTGTCTGAGTTAACGCCTGCTGGGATGGTGATCATAGGATAGCCTGCCTGAGCTGCAATCTGATATGTTTGCCCGACGTCCGGCGGTACCAGCAACGCATCCAGCTCTGTCCCGTTCGGTCCCATGGCCAAAGCAGCATCGATGCCGCGTTCTCGGGTGCTGGTCTGACAGAAATTGAGAGCTTCGTAGTAAGTCTGGTCCATCACTCCTTTCGTTTCCAGACTCGCGAGGAAGCCGTCCTGGCCAGAATAGAAGGCCGGGATACCCAATGGCCAAGGATTTCCGCCTTCACTCCCATCGTTGTCGTAGTTGTAGGCTACGATGTCCTCGAGCGAGCGGATTTTTGTATTGTTAAGCTCTGATAGGTAAGACTTGATGTTATTGTAGAAGTCGACCTTGACGACGGTATACTCGCTTTCGTTTGGATACCCGCGAGTCGTGCCTGTCAGAGGTCAATTATGATCCAAAGCCAGATCGCTTGGGGAATTCACCATAATCCCAGTTCCAACCATCTGGGGAGACTATCGTCTTATGATCAGGAAGCTCTGTCCCGTTGATGATTGTCGCTCCAGCTGCCTCGATGGTGTCAATCATGGACAATAAGATCTCCTGCTGTTCAGCATCGGCGTAGACCCAAAAGCTCTCCCACGGAATGCCAAAAGTTGCGTTGCGCAGAGCATCTTTGCCTGCGAGAAATTGAGCGTATCCGCCCTCTGGAGTCTTCCCGATTTGTGCAAGCGTGTAGTTGTCTCTCGGATCTGGTCCGTAAATGGCGTCCAGGCAATATGTGGCATCTCTCACAGTCTTGCCAAAGCACCCCACAGTGTCTTGATGGAGTGACTCGGGTACGACTCCCGCTCGGCTCGTGAGTCCAACTGTTGGCTTGATCCCGACAACGGCATTTCGCTCGGCCGGGTTGATCACGCTGCCGTCTGTCTCGGTTCCCAGAGCAAATGTGAATGCGTTGGCTGCGACACCCACCGCTGAGCCAGAGCTGGAGCCACCGGGATTGACTGTTAGGTTATAAGCCGAGCGACACTGGCCACCTCGAGCAGAATAGCCTTCTGAGTAGTTGTTGCTCCGCATGTCTGCCCACTCACTCAAAGTGGCCTTGCCAAAAAGAAGTGCGCCGGCGTTCCGGAGTCGCGAGACTACATGGGCATCCCGCGGAACGACGGAACCCAAGAGCGCCCAGCTTCCCGCTGTGGTCTCCATCTGGTCCTTGGTTGCGATGTTGTCCTTCACCATGAACGGTATGCCGTGCAAAGGACCTCTAACTTGGCCAGCCCGCCGCTCAGCATCGAGTTGAGCTGCGATTTCCAGAAAATCAGGATTGATCTCCAAGACTGAATTGATGTAGTCATCAGTTTGAAGTATTCGTTCCAGGTAGCACATGGCCAGTTGCTGAGAGGTGATATCACCATTGGAAAGGTGATGTTGCAGTTGATCGATTGTGGCTTCCTGGATGGTCACATTATGCCCGCATTTGCGCATGGGGAACAGCGCTGCCGTGCCCGCCGCATCTTCGTCTGGAAAGTCATACGGGAACGGTCGCTGGGGAGTCTGCGATCCAATGTCCGAGGGTCTATAATGCGGGAGTGGTGACGGGTAAGGACGAGAGGCGCCGGCAAGGAGGGTGAAGAGCCCCGTTGCCAAGGCAGAACGAAGTGACATCGCGAAATTCCCCAGCCTCATTTCCCCTATCCTTTTCCATCAACTGGCATGGTTTTCTCCATCTCGAGCAACAGCAAGAAGTCTTCAGCAATGCCTGCAGGGGCGGTGGAGCACTGACGAAACGACGCAGGATGCATCATGCAGCTGCCGTCGCCGTGCGATAGGGCGGCGGCCTTCCCCCTATCTTTCATCATCTTTACGGAAAACCACTATCCAGTGATCGCTTCAGTGCGGGTACGACGATATCTCATACAGTTTGACTTTTATGATATACGGAGAGTACAATACCTCAACCGTTGGACACATTAAATCGCTGCAAATAGTTACAGGTCCAGATCAACATCTCGCAAGACCGCTCTCTTCACTTTGGCAGTCATGCCTCATCGCATATTGGAAATACCAGCTGTACAGCAAGTTCCGCAGGACCAGCGTCGATCCGAGAAAACGCTCCGTGCACGCCGCGTGCTCGCCGACAAGTCAAGCCTGAACAGCTCGAAATTACCGCGGTCGGGTGACAGTCACAGAAATCGGCGTGGGATACTGGAAGACTGAAAATAAATGTCACCCTCCATTTCTACTTCATCTCCACCGGACCCGTGTATACCTCTCTGTAAACCGCCTGCCTCTTCGCCTTCTTCCTCCGACTCAACACCCACGCTACAAGCGCAAGGATAATCACGAGTCCAGCGACACCGCCAACAGCACCACCAGCAATCGCGCCTTTGTTCGTTGGTGACGAATCTGAAGAGTTCGGAGAAGGCGAGCCCGAATTTGCCGCGAAAGCGACAAGTCGTGGAAGCTGTACTGCCAGTGGAAACCGTGGAGGCTGGAGTTGAAACGGCCTCAGCAGTCGGACTCCAGCTCAGTGTGATCGCTGTAGCATCGGATGAGACGCAGTCGTAACGGGTGCGAGGGCCACTTACGCCCGGAAAGTCGTAGATGTACGTCGTCGCGCAGATCGGCAGATCGGCATAGCTGCTCAGGACTCAGTACAGCTGTTACGTATACTTCGGCGAAACAATGAAGGAACTCATCAGAGTACCGTATTCGAGGCAATCTCGGGGTAAGTGTTCGTGAAAATCGACGCCCAAGGAACGCACGTCCCGACACTATAGCATCCGGTCCCGAACTCCCCCGTTGCTCGAGGTCGAACAGCATGCGAAATAGGAGTTTGGAGAGGAGAAGAAGGTACATGAAGAGCTCGTTGAGCAAGTGAACGGGTTTTTCGGATCGCCGTTGGTGTAGCCACAGGTGTTGCGGGTCTATTGCCTTCGCAAGTGCTCGTTGGCGAGGATGGGTGGCGACATTGGCATTGGCGTCCATCCTAACAAGAGGCCGGCGTGGTCTACTTTTTTGCTTGTTGGCGCCACTTGCGGTGTTCTCAAGGCGAAGGTAGTGCGGGCAAAGAGAGCCACCGAGAGCGAGAAGACGAAATTCGGCAGCAAGGTGGACAACACCTCTCAATGCTTGGTCAATGATAGGTTCTACAAAGCAGGAAATACAGGATCACATGCTCATATGAACCGCGTTACGCGAGCCTCCCTCTATCAGAAAAAGGGCTGTGGCAGCTACATATGCAGGTAAGTACGAGCTGCCAGCCTCGTCGAGCTGAGGTACATGTACTCTCATATGTATTGTATCCCTCAACTAAAAGAAGTCCATAGCTGAAATGATTGGGTACTCTCGCATGACAAGAGCCTGCCAAGGCACGCATACCGGTGAGCAGCCTTGGATCAGCAAGCGAACATGTTAGTCTTTGCCCAGTATGGATCATCTTCCGCTGCATGTATCTCGGATTGGAAGAGGGAAGGCTAGCTTGATCCAAATAAAAAGCACAAAATGAGCTCGAGAGACATCTTCCGCTGTATGCATCTCAGCCTGACAGAGAGTGAAGGCTACCTTGATAAAAACAAAAAACACAAACTGAGCTCGACGAAGTCCAGATTAGATCCACCATCAACCATATCGCGGCAGATTCGCAGGAGCTTCCGGTATATTCGGCCAGTTTTGGTATCCACCATCGAGCTCTGCCACGACGCCCGTGGGACTCATAGTATCTTGAGGTAACTCAGCAGGCGGTTGGTATGGCGGTACAGGAGACATGCCATTGCTGTAGGTGAACTCCTCGGGATTCGGGCTTGCCCACTGTACGGCAACTGAAATCCAACGTTAGCTCTAATTAGAGATTGGGGATGATATTACTCACTCTCGTCTTGATTCCGACTCCTGATCATCCCATCCGAACTCCAAATCTCAAATCTCAGGCCGGTGCCTACGATCATTCGGATCTCGAACTCGGCTTTGTTGTACTCATCTCGGAAGTTACTATAATAGTTCAACCAATGTTCTCACCTCAATAGCACGGATTTGCATGCATGACTTACTACCAATGACGATTCTTGCGCTTCATATCCCGAGCGTGAAGGACCGTCTCGATACTGCAGACAATTTTCGCACCTCCGTATTTCATACTCTTTGGCAATTGGTGAGGTGGCAGAGCCGACTGCACAATGTGTGTTCTCCAGGGCTCCATTTCGCGGCCCATCTCGATCTTGACGCAGTAGCGTTCGCTGACGCCGTATTCGGCGCGTACGATTTGGCCCTGTTGTCTTGTTTAGCGATCGCAATGGTACAAGTTCCAGGAGAGTTGCAATTCTTGCCTGCTTCAAAATCCAATTGATCTGCCCTTCCGCCCATCTCCTATTATCATGAGGATCCTGCACGACTTTCTCGCCAACGTGTCTCTTTGGGTCATACAGCTCACGACTCAGAATTCCAAAACTGACCGGACAGCAGCGATTAGCAAAGACGTCTGTCCCTCCGATGTTTGCTTGCATTCTGGCCGCTACGAGACCATGGCAGACTGCTAGTTGCGGTTCGCTGGAACCGAGGACTTGCATATCGCCGCCGGCGAGGGCTCTGCCGGATCCTTTTTCGTATCGGGATCGAATGCAGTTTTGGACGTAGCGAGAGCTGCCCAGACCACCAGAGAGAACGAGATAGGACACTGCTTCGGCTGCGTGTCGCTCTCGCACGATGGATAGCTGTTTGTCGATTAAGGCGCACATTCGGTCGATTTGGTCGTCGAATACAGATTGAAGCTCAGCTCTTCGAACAAGAGTCAGTCAAACCATAGCATATGTGTGGAGTGCGGTATATCACTCACCTTGTGATCGTCAACTTCGAATCCTCAATGGCAAACTCCGGAGCGTTGATGCCGGCAGGTACATTCGGAATGGGCATAATTAGTCTCGGAACATCCATACCAGGACTTCCAAAACTGCACTTGAACGTCTCAAACTTATCCTGCATCATCTTCGTTGTGATGTCGCTAATGTCGCCTTGTAAGTGCTCCTGAATCGCACCCAGTCTCTCCTTAATTATACTTCGGATTTTGAAGTCGATCAGGGTAGAGCCGATCGCAGCGCCCTCCGTCCAGGAGAGTGGCAAAAGTTCGTAGTTGCCCCGGACAGCAGACTCTACGCGTAGGACGTTAAGGTCGGTGGTTCCGCCCCCGGCGTCACAGACGAGGAAGACTTCGCCTCGGTTGATGGAGCCATGGGAGGCGTAGATGGCGGCTGCTTCGGCTTCGGTGAGGTATATGCCAGCGGAGTCCATGCCTCGAGAACCAAAGCCAGCGGAGCGAATTGTGGCCTCAAGCTCCGCAACCCTAGGGCGGAAGATCAGCGAGTGTCTAAGACAATGGATGCTTTCTTCCCTTCGTACTTACATGCCTGGGTTGTTGCGCCATGTTACAGGGACTGAGAATACGAAACTGTGATCATATGTCAGGGAGGTGAAAGCTTTGCCAGGTGGAGAATGGTACTCACTCCACACTCTTGCTCGCAAACTTAGGAATGATATCTGCAAAATGTCGCATGAGGTTACCATAGAGGAAAGTCAAGTAGTCCCGATACCATATCCGGGCATCCTGAGTCGATGGCGGATTGGGTGCCGGGTCTTTGTGATAAGGATCCAGATAGAGCTTGAACAACGAGTTGTACTCATATCGCTCGTCATCTGGGTTGCACAGGAAACCCCAAGTAGTAGGCTGCCCACTGCGAAGGTCATATGAGACTGAAGTTTCGACTTTGTTCCGGATTTCGTGGCCGAGCTTCCCGGGCCATCTTTGGATCGTCTTTGGGTCGGGCCATTCTGGTGCATGTGTATACGCCACGCCTAGAAGAGAGTCAATACACAGAAGGGTAGAGGTTCTTAAGAGGAGACACACCGGTACATGCTACGAGTTAGATCACAAGAATCAGCCTGTTGTCTCAAATATACTTTGAAGGGTTGGCTACGTACTCATGCCGAAGTCGATACCGACAACAATGTCAGCCCGTACCGAGCGATTCGCCATGACGGGTACTGTAAACGGGCCGTAGCCCTCCCTATAAGCAAGATAGGTGCGACACTGAGGTCGCAGATGCGCCCCTCTCCTTCAAGCCCAGACCAAAGCCACGGATTTCATAAAAGAACGACAGGCATGTGCTCGTGCAAGTAGTGCAGCAGAAGTGAGATAACGCGAGGGGAGATGTCAACGACGCAGCTTGGCTTCGCACGGCCGGAGCTGCAGCACAAGTGCCCTGTTGGCACGAGGCTGTAGGATGGATATCCACGAACACCACTTGAACTGTGCCGTGGATATGTGCGAGCTGAGGCTGGCTCTGGCTGGTGCGCCCAAGCAAAACGTTAGCGGGATCCATAGCGTGAATCCTTCAGCCGTGATAAGCAGCAGACGGGACGTTTTGGTCTGCATAAGCCTCCACAGCTGAACACAAGACAGACATTGCTCGGGAAACATCCGTCTTGTCTAGAACTAGTAAACTTCAGCCCTCGAGGGCTCGCACGACATGGCGCTTGCTGACGCGCGCTCGAGCTGGGCGTCAGTGCGTGGAATTCCATCTGTCAGATCGATTCTCGACTTCACTGTCAACAGCATCGTTCTTGTTGTAGCATTTACAGCGGGACTCTGACTTATCGCCATGTCCGACAATCCGGCCACACGGGCTGATGGCCAACCAGTCGTGACAACTTCAGAAGTTGCCCTCCCGGCCTCAAGCACCACTTCAGCTGTAGCAACACTGACGAAGCCTGCGGCAGAAAGCAGTAGCAATACTGACGGGGGATTGCCAGGGTTCGCGAGCATCACTTCAAGTTCAACTTCGAACCCTGCAACAACTACAGACTCTGCCGCCGCCCAAAGCACGACTGCAGTCGCAACATCTAGCAGCAGCTCCAGTGGTGGAGGCTTTACTGCAGGCGAAATCGCCGGAGCAGCAGTCGGATCCGCTGTTGGTGCCGCTCTTCTGGCATTCCTGATCACGTTCTTTCTCTGCGGTCGCCGTGGCAGATCCAAATCCTCCCAGCAACGCACCGTTTCCCACGATGGCTTCTCAGAGAAAGATAGTCGAGGCGTAGCCGCCGCCGCCGCCGCCGCCTGGCAGGCCCACTTGCCCCAGTCTGCGGACGACGGAACTTTGCGCAATGCCGTGAAGACTCTCTTCGACGGAATCGACCTTCATGTCGACAACTTCTACCAGGCGAACGACGCCAGATGGGACGCCAATATGAGCCAGAACGTTAGGCAGATTGACTCCGGAAAGTTTGGAGCACCGATTGAGGAGCTGTTGCAGACTCACAAGACGACTCTGGCCGTTATCAAGCATTGCATTGCATATGATCTGATCAGTTCGATTTCGCCAAGTTTGAGGCCTGAGATATCGCTTCTGCCAGCAAGGATGGCAACGTTACCTCCAAAGCTGCAAGATCAGTCCACAAGCTCGTCGAGAGAGGGTATAGGTGCGTCAGCCCCCTTTCTGGCAATCGCTTCAATCCACTGACAGACTACATAGCAACTCGACAAGCGTACAGCCAATGGAAGCTCCTCAACGGCTTTCTATTCCCCGATCCCAAGTCCGATCCTTCCTACAAGATGGACCGAGACGTTTCTGCATCCGATGTGGCCGACTCTCTCTGCTCCATCTTCCTGCCCTGGCAAGCTCGACAGCAAAATTCTGAGGCGGCGAAGAAAAACGCCAAAGGTCTCGCGACCACAGCTTCGGATCTGGGAGTCTTGATGATGTCTCAGGCGCCCATGTATGAGTTCAGGTGGAATACCGGCTCGAGATCAGAGGGACTGGTCAAGTTTCCTGCTTTCGTGAAGATTGCGGACGATAAGGGCAAGACAGTAGAGCCGGCGCAGATTCTACTGCCGTCGGATGTGTTGAGAATGTAGCATTCAAAAAATAGAACGGAATTCATGGTTTTCAGCGAAACTTGTTTGCATTTCAGCCAAACGATCCGTCACCTGAGCGTTCCTCTAACCAACGCATACTTCTTTGCCTTCCGCTGACTCCCGGCTGGTAAGGTGGCTGTATTGACTGCTGAATATCTGAAGACCTCGAGGGACCAGTCATGGCTCTGTATGCTGCAGGTCTGTTGAGAGGCGCAGCTTGCGATGTCGATTCGAAGAAGAGCTCATCTGATTGTGCAATTGAGCCACTAGGCGTACTCGGTGACCTGTCAAACATTGGTCCGAAGCCTTCGTCTGAGGGCAGCTCCATGATAATGTCGGTAGACGGTCGATACTGCGATGACATGTCCGGAGAGTGGGTAAGGGAAGAGACTGAGCGGTTCGGGGAGACATAGCCTGGTTGCATGCTTGCTCGTCGCTCTTGATTTCGCTGTCGCCTCTCAGCAAGGAACAAGGCCTCCTCGTACGCGGGGGGTGGCGGTTTGATGTCTCGGGGTTCTAGATGAGGATTGTAGAATTCCTGGACTCTGCTCGGATCGAAAGGTTGTGGAGTTGGTGCAGGTGCATAGTATTCGGTGACCTGGATGACGGGCTGAGGCGGATCTTTCCAGTTCTTGTTCACAATGGTCGCCAGGTCTCGATTCAGGCTCTGCGCTGCAATCCCAAGCTGTGTCAAGGCAACTTGCACCTTGGGAGAGTTCTTGAATGCAAACATGAAGCGAGTCCGCCTGCGAATTCTTCCTCCATTGGCATCAGCATCAGCTCTGATGCCTTCCACTAGGCTGGCAACTTGATTTATCGACTCCTCGGTGTAGAAGTCTGTCTCGTTGAATGACCGGTGCTCTGAGCCCGTGAAGAGGTGGGATTTGTGCTGTCGCTGGGCTCTGAATTCACGGAGTTGGCCCGTCATTTGCTCAACCGTCTGAAGCAGAGATCTCGCCTGATCGTCCACGGCTCCCACCTCGAGCATTCTCTCCATGGTGGTAACGCCGAACTGCCGTCTGTGTGTCTGGTCCATACGGTGAAGTTGGCGAGGGTGTTCAGCCAACCTCGCGGATGAAGTCCTGGAGCTCGTGCCGGCAAAACGGGTTGCCGCTGGCGCCCAAGCAACATGATGACGAGAATTAGCGCGTGTTGCCGTGGAGGGCGTCTCACTTCATTCGCCAGCCACGCTGCATATGCGGCTCGTCTCTGTTGTTCGACGTCTGCTGGGCGTTTGGCTGCGGTGGAAGGAGCGGGCAAAAGTCGAGGAACCGCCAAAGTCTAATGATGGATGAAAATCACGCTAACGCCCTGATCGCAACATCTCTTCAACATCTGCTTCCTTTGCGATACCACTCGAGATGTCTCTTCCATCGAATGGCATCGACGTTCTTGATCGCCGCCGATCCCATACGCGCACTGCGTTCACCTCAAAACTCAATGACCAGCTTCTCGAGAGCAGAAAGCCGCTTCCGAAACACTGCCCGAGAATTGATACAGCTATGCCTTCTGTGGCAGAGGCTAGTCTACTTCACCGGCTGAGAGGATACTTCGAATCGAAGGCAGCATGCGAGAATTTAAAACAAGGATGTGTATCAAGATTTGGATCGCGAGGACCAGGACACTCCCAGCGCTGAAGCGGGACAAGACAATACGTGACGGGACGGAATCATGCTTGAGAGCGCATCTCCTCACCAGCCATCTCATCGTATGGGCACATCTTGGAGCGTTGCTAGGCAGGTACTTTCTTCTGATTGCAGGCTGCCTTCAAAGCGAGCGAGGCGCCCATCAATTGCGATCGGGTGGTTCTTAAATGTAGCTGGAGGACCTCTACACTCCTTGCCTCCGTCCCTGAACTTATCGAAGCATGAAACACGATTCAACTCGCACACGACGGAGAGACCAATTTTTGGAAGTTCTTCATAACTCTATGAACATGGTCATAGGCCATGATGTCTCCGATCCAACTGACGTTCGATGGCGATACGAATGGCAAAAACAAGTCGTGGAACACTCTCCAGCTTGGTGGTATATCCACACAGTGGGATGTGGGTTTGTGCTCAGCTTCAGCCTCACGATCGGCATCCACTTATACCGATCTGCTCAGCGCACGGCCGGAAGTTGTGCCTTGTGGAGGCCCAATTTACAAACCACAGCAGTACAATCCTGCGGAGAAACTCGAAGATCCACCCATCCTTCCATCTACAATATATGGTGCATGTTCGGTCACGGCATTATTAGCCCTGGAGAACACGCAACTCGCTCACGTCGCCCATGTTGTTGCTAAATTCTCCGTTTAAAGAACTCAGGGCATATGGGAAGGCGATGTCAGTGTAAAGATCTGACACAACCCAATCACCCTGCATCAAGTTTCTAGGGTTCAGCCACGAGAGCTTCACGTGCGAAGTTTCTGTCTGGGCTGCAACGCTAAGGCAGGACGCAACCGAGTTGCTGTTTATGGAAATGTGCATGGTGGCAGGAAAACTCCACTGTCGCGTCTGACATCCCCAATCTCGTGTAGTTAGAGGCGGCATGGATGAACATAGCCCTGCAAGCTAATGTACAGACCCCCACTTGGACGCCTAAAACAGAAGATGTCGTCTAGCTCATTAGGGCTCCGAAGCCTCAATTTTGTAGGCCTCTCGATATCGAAATGCCTCCCGCTGACATTATGTCTTCCGTATGCCGCCCAACGAAACTTTAGAACTAAGCGATCTGGCGCCCCAATCCTTCTGAACAATCTAGCCTTGACTGGTCGTCTGGCTTCACATCTTCTCTTCTCTTCGACAACAGCTTCATCTTCTCTCTTCGCAACAACAAGGAATCACCATGCCGCAAATACTACGAACAGCGCTCCTTGCGCTCGTCGCCTCCCAAGCAGCTCTCGCCAGACTCGTAGCTCCCCGCGAACCCACCCCATTCGCAAAACCCCAACCCGATCCCGTACGCGGCTGGTCCCCCAACCCAACCCGCGGCCCCGAATTCGTCTTCGGCAGCATCGACAACAACCAGCTCTTCGGCCGCCAAAACACGCAACTCACCGATCCTCATGTCTGCGGCTGGATCAGCGGTCTCTCACAAAGCCCTCTGAGTTGTCCGGACGGCTCTGAGACGTCCAGCGATTGTGGCTATTTGACGCAGTCGGGAAGTCCGTATAATGTTTGGTGTTGTCCGTACACGCAGAGCGGAGCGAGTTTGTATGCAGATTTCAGTGGGTGTCCCTGGATTACGCTGTGTTTGCCGTATACGGATCCGAATAATTTGAATACGGGGACGAATATTATAAGGGATGATGCTAGCGCTGTTATTTCTTGGTGAGTACTGCGTGGATTCTATATGAGTATGAGAGGCAGTATGCTGATGTGTTATTTGATACAGTCCCTCGGAAGTTCCGGAGTGCACAACAATCTTCCTGCAAGGAGCTTCAACAGATATCTTCTTCCAATATGGCTGCGGAACCGAAGCCACCACGATCTCCGCCTTCCAATCCTATTCCGTCGATATAACCAGCACCACTCCCAGCTCCTCCCCGACAACCTCTCCGTCCAGCTCTCCCACATCAACGGGCACCGCAACAACAACCTCCGCAGCACCAACCTCAACAAGCTCAGGCTCCTCAACGGACGTGGGCGCCATCGCGGGAGGTGTTATTGGAGGTGTCGCGGCTCTTGCGATTATTGGAGGCGTCATTGCTTGGTTGATCTATAGGAAGAAAGCGGCGAGGAGGCCTGCGATGAGGGAGGTCAGTCAGTATACGGGGAGTACGTATCAGCCGAGTATGATGGGGGGCAGTAGTCATTTTGGTAATGGGGCGGAGGCACAGAGTATTGCGCCGAGTGTGAGGCAGTGATTGATGGGTCAATGCTTGGCTGACGATGAAATGTATGATTGCATTGAGCGTGGTGCATTGGTGTTTGGTGGTGAACGGAAAACTACAAATTTGATACAGTATGGCGACTTCCACATCGCTTGGTTTGTCTTCAAGTCATTTTCGCCCCCAAAGGGTTATTGAGTCGAGCGAAAGTTCGTTTACCAACCGTCAACGGTAGGATTGATATGCTGGTTTGAACCTCGGCGTCCCTCTGGCTGGTCCACCGTTCTGTCGTTGCACAACTCCATCATCCCGAGACTTACATGCTTGCTCGACATTGTGCTGTCGTCTGCCACCGCCCGTGGAGCAGCATCATGTTGTCTCGTGCCTTTCTGATCGACTAGAGTCGAGGCTGAGGTCTGGAAGCGGAGGTGCAAATAAAGACCGACCCAGTCAAAAGCTGTCAAAAGCTAAACCGGGACAGCTGAATGTTCGATACGGAGCATCCTTGCAGCGGATCGTCTCGAAGCAGGGAAGGGACCCCTATCAAATTTGTTCGTGGTTCGGCGGCAAATGAAGGCGCGTCTCCTGCTCACGTCTGTCTGGCATCTTTCAAAATTGTTGTCGGAGCACGAGCGCGGAGCCGTGATGTGAGAATGGTGGATACGAAGGCAATGCACCCGCCGCCCGCTCGCCCCCCCCCCCTTTCCTTCGATTCCTGCAGGGCACACGGGGCTTTCTCAGATGGTGCGTGAGAGTTGTGTGTGAGAGAAAGAGGCTTTTCAGCTGCTCCTGATCACGAACGCGCTGGCTGCCCTGTGATTCGCAGAGCCGTCTTCTCCTACTCTCTCCACGGTAAGGCTGGCAGTCCCTTTCTCGTACCCTCAACCAACTCCACCTTCACCTTCACCACTACTGTCCTACTGCCTATTGCAGTCCTTCTCTTTTACTACTGACTTCGCTCTCTACTATTCCTTTCGTTATACACCCACAGGACATGACAATACCATGGCCATCCTCAGCAACCAGCTCTCGCGCATCCCGCAACGGACCCTGTGGACAATCGCCGCAGCCTTCGTGATTGTCCTGGGCCTTTTCTACCTCTCCTCGCATCCGAATGCACGGAATCCTAGCTCATGGGGCACATCAGGCTCATCATCACCACCTTCCACCAATGCCCCTCCACCATCCCATCAAGACACCGCCTTCGATCATCCCGCCGAGCCAGAAAAGGACACCAGCACCGGCTCTTCTCTTTCGCAATTCGAGGTCCCCACCCACGGAGACCTGCCATGCAAGAAGCTGCCAGGCGCCGAAGATGTCGTCGTAGTCATCAAGACCGGTTCCACCGAATTCGCCGACAAGGTCCCCGTCCACCTCACCAGCACCCTGCGCTGCTACCCGAACTACCTCATCTTCTCCGACTACGAGGAGGATTTCGAAGGCGTGCACATCCACGACGCTCTCGAGAGCATCGAGAAGAAGTACAAGGACAGCAGCCCCGATTTCGAGCTCTGGCGACGCCTGCAAAAGGACGGCCGTGCTACTCTCAAGCCGGAAGAGCTCAGTGGACCTATTTCGCAGTCGCAGGTCAGCAAGTCTGGTAAGGCTGAGAATCCGGGTTGGAAGCTGGATAAATGGAAGTTCCTGCCCATGTCAAACCGCACTCTCTACGAGTACCCTTCTGCGAAGTGGTATGTCTTTATTGAGACGGATACTGTGAGTACACCCTGCATTACAATCAGTGCTGTGTGGCAGTACGGAACAAGAAGCTGATAAGTACCAGTACGTCTTCTGGCAGACTCTCATCAACTACGTCAACGCCCTCGACTGGAACAGCCCTCTCTATCTCGGTTCGCAGATCTACCTCGGAGAGATCATGTTCGCCCATGGCGGTACCGGCTACGTCCTCTCTCGCCCAGCCCTCGAAGCCGTGGTGAAACTGTACGAGAAAGAGCAGAGCACATGGGACAAATTCGTCGATGAGCAGTGGGCCGGCGACGCAGTCCTCGGAAAGGCACTGAAAGATTCGGGCGCCAAGTTCGTCAGCTCGTGGGGTATTTTCCAGGGCGAAGAAGTCGGCAGCGTTCCGTACGAGGCGTCTTCGGGAGACAGGAGTCTGTGGTGCTCGCCTTCGGTCAGCTACCACCATCTGAGCCCGCCCGTGGTGAAAGACATGTGGACTTTCGAGCAGGAATGGATGGCGTCGACGAATGGGGTGAGTTTTGACTTCCTCCTGCATGGATTTTCCCAGTCAGCGTTTCTTGGAATTCTTGGAACTAACACGATGACTCGCAGGACGCCTCTCAAATCCTACGACACAAGGACGTTTTCCACCAATACACTCTCCCACGCATGACGACCTTCGGCACCTCGAAGCGAAAATGGGACAACGGCGCCTCCAGCGACCGCGGCGCCGTCGCGACTCTCGACGAGTGCCGCCAGATTTGCGAGGGCGAGTCGAATTGCATGCAGTTTAAGATTGATCTCGAGAGGAGGTGTATGGTCTCCGGGACGCCTGGATTGGGCGAGTGGGCGAGAGGGTTTGATTCTGGGTGGTTGGTGGAGAGGATACAGCAATGGGAGAAAAAAATGGGGAGTTGTTCGGGTTCGCCGGGGTGGATAACCAGGAAGAGGATTTGATGTTTGGGATTTCGGTTTTGCATGGCGAGGAGTTTTGGAGTATATGTACGAGAGATAAGGAAAACTTGAGGGGGATATTGGGGATACATACGCCGAACGAGGACGCTTTTTGGAGCGGAGTGAAATGCTGAGATTTGAGCATGCAAGGGATTCATGGAGCAGATGATATCCACTCTAATTTCACTGCTTCAGGTGTGGATTCTACTGATGGGAGGTACAGGTCACTGGTACTGTCGAGATTCATTCTTGCACGTCACAAACGGTATAATATTCATTTTCCAGCGATGACTAGTAGCTGATATTCGCCCAGTCAGCCGCTACGATGGTAACCAACAGCGAGCAGCTACATCCGCCAGCGATCTGCAAGCCGCGTTTATCCCTCAAGCTCTCTCTGCTTGAGGCTGTGTGAGCTGGCAAGTGGCACAGCGAGTGTCATGTCTGAAAGGTCGCCCGCTGCTGATGCGTTTTATCTTTCGCCTTTTTCTTCTCAGAGACCAACACACTCGCCAGGACCATGCCGACTCTCATCAGAAAGAAAGCAAGAGCATGCTGTGAGTCTCTGCGAGGCGTTCGCAGCAGAAAATCTGCAAAATACGAGCCACACCCAGCTGATCCAGGACCATTCCATGCAGCAGACCCGCCGCTGCATGCTCTCCCAGCAGCCAGACCACCCCGACTCACCAATGCTAGAGAATTGCACTCTCAACAGCAATCACGGCTTATCGCCACACTACCAGTTGAGTTTCGAGTAATCATATGGGAGTACGCCCTAGGCCGAGAGGATGATCACGATATCCTGCACCTCGACCTCGCACAGAGATGAGCTGCATCCGGAGAAGAGTATCCTGTTGTCCATTTGCTCGAGGTTGAAGCGGTATCAATGGTGGGCCTTCATCCGCTATGTTGATGAGTGCGATGGGCATGTAAACAGGGAGGTGAGGTTCTGGGAGAAGGACTTTCACGCCAGCCCTTTTTCTGCCTCAGGCACTACGCTAATCGTTCTTGCCGCCCAACTCCTTCTCGACGCGGTTCGCGATCTTGACGATTTTCCGTTTTTCATCGACGCGGCTCAACGTCAGAAATGTGCATCCGCTTCACGCGTGGTGGTACGCGACCAGGACGCAGCGATGCCATGTACTCACGGATATGCCTAGAGGCCCTCGGCATCCTGCAACCACGATCATACCGCTGGACTGAGAATGGCACGATCGTACAATGAGCCAGCTATGAGAATCTGTGCGGTCAAAACAGAATGATGAAATTACCCATTGGGAGGACTCCTGACCCCTATCGCTTTAAAATGACTCACTGTTGCTAATGGTGAACAGACAACAATTTTTTTGATCACATCAAAAACCCCTTCGAATTACTCAAGCAGCATAACTCGCTCCTCGATTCAGCTTTCTGACACCATCGCCTGCGAAAGACACCGATGTATTCCTGTATTCATCTGCGTCCAGGGGCTGGTCAATCTCACGTTGAGGTGTAGCTATCCCCGGCGAGGCGACGGCTTGCATGTGGTTCCGCAAGTTGGAGTGATGGTGACTGTCCGCAATAGGAGGCGATTCATGCATCACAGGCGAGTTCGCCTCAGCAAATTCCCCGTTACTGTGCGAGGAGGTGGGGAGGATTTTCTGCTCGGCGACTTTATTCTCTCCAGTGGAGTCCTGATCTGGATTGGCAGTCTCATACTCGAGGGCTTTAATGAACTTGTAGAAACCCGCAGCGAGAAATGATCCGAGCATGGGTCCGATCTGGACAGAGTCAGTAGCTATCTCGACAATGACAATCTGTCGTCACCAACCCAATAAATCCAGTGATACCCATGGAAGTTCCGGTTGACCAGCGCAGGGCCAAACGATCGAGCTGGATTCAAACTTCCTCCAGTGAAATAAACGCCGACCAGCTCTGCGACAAAGAGCGAAAGCCCGATGCCGACTGGAGCTATGAACGTGCCTCTGTGCTTCTCGGCCGCGAGCATGAAGATGGTGAAGACCAACTCGGCGGTCAGGAACATTTCGAGAAACTAAAAAGCACAGGCGAACGTGTCAACAATGGAACAGGACTACAGCCCGGCACTTGTCCTTACCAAGCCCTGTACTATTGAAGTACCACCTCCGAGCGAAGTCTGTACTGTTAACGGTCCTGGAAACATGCAGTCTTCGGAAAGTCAGTATCGTGAACATGGGTATTGGTATTCACCTTTCTGCTTCACTTACCAACCTAGTGCGGTCAGTTAGGTTTCATTCACTTGGGTCTTTGTGTTTCACTCACAAGAGCTGCAGCCGTAATTCCACCGAGAATCTGCGCAACAAACAACAGCGCGCCTCTTATCCAAGGCAATGCACCGATGAGCGCCATTCCGACCGTCACAGCCGGGTTGAAGAGTCCACCGCTTATTCTGAAGAACACCCAAGCGTTGACTGCGAGCGAGAAGCCGAACGACAGAGCGATGTATTGCAATTGCTGCGGATTCGAGCCGACTTCTGAGACTGTGAGGCCGGAAGATGTTGGAATATTGTTTGCGACCTGTGTGCCGCCCAGTGCAAACCAGAGAAAGAGTACGGTTCCAACGTACTCGCCGACAAAAGCGACGAAGTGGTTGCGAATGTTGGCGGGAATTCGACGGGCGAAGGGAATTCGAACCGCATTCTCATCGGCGGCAACCTCATGGCGACGGAGAGGGGTGGCTGCTCTGCTGAAGGGAAGCGCAAGCGCCGCACCTGGGAGAGGTCTGTTGATATTCATCGTCACGATAACAATCGAACACGGACAAGCATGGACCTTGCAAAAATGGTTGATCTGCTGCAAGGAAAGAGCAGGGAGCAGGAGCTCTTCAAGTTGAACGACCAGGGTGACTCCCCTACGACACCACGATCCTCTTCAACACGTACATGAGACATCATCAAGCATTGAAAGGACCAGCACGCCGTACCAATAACCCTGTTTTCTGGAGCGGAGCTGCCGCCTCAAAATGCACACAGGCAACAAAAGGCGAGCAGATCAGCCCAGCCAGACTTTTCCATCGCAGATTGACTTTGATAGTGTTGACCTCGGAGTGAACGCCATGATGTTCCATTGGCAGGAGGGAGTTCATGAGCACGAGGCATCTCCGCCAAAGCCAAAATACCGTCATCTCGCGTGTATGAGGCCAAGGTGGCTGAACTCTAACCACCTATTCTAAGCGCGGCTGGAAGGTCGACAACTTGATGGCATCATTACAACGTGGTTTAGATGGAAAGGACGCCACAAGAACTGTTCCAATTTTCATACAGCTGACTAGTCTAGATGGCTATTGTGTCGCATGTTGACGCTGAAATAAGACTCGTTGAGTGGCTGCGAAAGGTCCTCGAAAGGATTCGAGTGACGGTGACTTGCAGGCCTTGCTTCCAATCGATCGACACTTTTGATGCAGTCTCGACCAATGGTGCAACGGTGAACATTTGAATACCTCCTACATATCATTTAGGAGATACGTAGATACCGACATTGCTTCATAGCTCAAAACGAAGCGACGACATCAATACAATCTTGAGGATGTTTCTGTTGCGAATCAGCATTTAACTGGGATGGACGCCAAGCATACTGGAGCTTCGCATCGATCTGTAGCCAGGGGCCCAGAACACCAATGTGAAGAGAGGCAATAACAAGCCTCAACATCCACAATCAATGTGAGTTAAGTTGACTTCTTGCCTGGACCTTTCCACCCCTAGAAGTCGTTCTTGCATTCTGTATCGCAACGGATGTACAGATTCGAATTTGCTCGGGATCTCTGTTGATTTCTGTTGTCCTATTCTCACCGATTCATAGGACATCTTTTCCAATCATTGTGGCCTCTTCATCGAAAAGCGAACAAAAATTTCCCGGCAATTGCGTAATCACTGACCCGACCTTCCTTCAGCAATTGCGATACTATCGGTGAGTTCCAGTTCAGCGTATGAGGATACCTCTTTCTCAACTTGAATCCTTTGCTCCGTCCTCAGCACCCTTATATGCTCCTTCACCATCGTACTTGGGCACAAACCGGCCACAGATGCTCCCTGGAATGGCTGGTGATATCACAACAAGCCGACGAACACCGTTCAACAACAGCGGCAGTCTAGTAGACCACCTTATACTCTTGGCCATGGGGTAGCCTTAGACAACCCCTGTCCCGATACTTACCACCCTGGTCCTCCGCTCGACTTAATCGGCTGATACCTGATATCCGAAAAGCAGCCGCTTGGACCGATCACTAATTTCGCGTTGTCGGCAATCTTGATGATGTCGTTTGTCTCAGAGACGGAGAGAGGGGGTGTGCGTGGATAGGACGTCTACGAGATCTGTTCGGGAGCTTTCTGTCTGCTTTGAGACGAGAGTTTCGGGGTACACAATGTCGACTTCGTTTGCTGATTGCCACATGCCGCGCTTCGCGACACAAGACCTGCCGGCTACTCCGGGCACGATGTCGGCTACTACTACAATTCGACAACCAGAGAGTTTGATGAGGAGAGACACATCTGACGAATTGAACTACGACGACTCCTATTTCCCGCCCTGGGAAGACTACTGGTCAGAGAAGAAAGTCCCTCAGCAACATCAGCCACTTTTGCCGACACCGATTTCTCTCTCTCACCCTGCTCCCGAACCCAAGGACCAAAGCACGGAACTCCGACAGACATGCTCATGCCCAGCAAAAGCCACATGTGTCGTCGAATCTCTCGCGCTTCTAGTCGGCTCAGCAGCTCTTCTCGCTGTGGCAGTTCAATATCACTCAGGAGATCTGGAATTATCAGATTGGACCACGCCTCCTGAAATTGCAAAACTGGAGCCAACCCTCAAGAAGCTTCTCCTCCCGCTCGTCAGCGACGAAGAAACAGACGTCGCAGAAGTACTTCTAAGTCACTGGCACACTCCCGTAGGCGGGACTTTCGGCGGCCATGATCTCTGCGGGAGGGTTCGGCAGTGTCTTGATAGGTAAGGAAGCCACGGCGAGAACGCAGCCCATGGCCACGACATTTATTGAACTCTTTCAGGATGGAAATAGATCTCGTGGATACGTTTGCGCCGATGCAGCACGAACTGCATTTGCTGCTTGAATTGTTTGGGTATGATGATGAGGGTCTGCAGGCGAGGATTGAAAGGTGGCAGGAGGTGAGTTTTTCTCTCCAGCAAATCCGTGTTCGAGCACCGCTGACGAAGTAGTGTAGAGCGATACAGCCAATGCCAAAGTCAAGCTCCTAATGGAAGCGAATTCAACACTCATTGAGTTTTCCGTCAAAGACATACTAGGGACGCTAGAAGAGCTGCAGCAGAGCTTGAAGTCGAATCTAGATGATTTGGCGTCTCTGGTCGATATTTATAGCCTCGGGGTGTCTTTTGAAGGGTCGAAAATTTGAGAGCATTGTGAGGAGGGGGGCGTTATTGTTGAGATGAGGCGAGGAGATACCCATTGTTTTGTATTGGCAAATCTACTCTATTTCGCCCCAGGGTTGCGGCGTATCGGCCATTTCGAACTCGATCCTTTTTGCTGTTACGATCTGTTGGTGTAGCAGGATTGGCTTATTGATGCTCTTGCCGTCGAGTTTCAGGCTCTTGATGAACGGCTTTGTGGGAGCCCCAGGTGCCGTGATGGTTAGGGTATGTTCTTTGCCTCCAATTCCGCCGGTGGCGGCACCTGCTGGGAATCGAATGGTCACCTTCTCGAATAATGGTGACCCAACGACATATTCGACGCCTGCCGGATTGATGGGATAGAATCCGAGCGCAGAGAAGATGTACCAACTGCTCATCTGCCCAAGATCTTCGTTCCCACTAAGGCCCGCCGACGTGGCATTGTAATTCGCCCACGCAATGGCTCTCGTCTGGTTCTGCGTAGCGGACGGATATCCGATCGCCGCGTACATGTACGGCGCGTGGTGAGAGGGTTCGTTGGTATGGTCGTTTTGTCCGGTTTCGAAGTACTCATCTAGTTTGGCTTTCATGTTCTCTCGGCCGCCCATGAGCTCTGCCAGACCTAAGGGATCATGCATGACGTTGAAAGTGTAGATCCAATCGTCTCCTTCTGTCCAGCCTTGATCTCGACCGGCCCAGGTACCGTTATCGTTCTTGGCTTCCATGAACGTGGATTCGGCGTTGTAAATATTGCGATAGTTCATGCTGCGGTCGTAGAGTTCTTTGGCCGCTTGATAATCGCCCGCATGTTCGGCTACAGCAGCAGCGGCGTGGTCATCAAAGGCATAGTCGAGAGTTCGAGATCCGCTTTCAGACCATCGATCATTAGCCACATAGCCCTTGGTCATGTAGGTCGTCAAGCCCGCCCTGGCTTCGTCTGGAGTATCGGCTTCTCGATCATAGTAGAGGAGTTTGGTATCGTCGATGGGCGGCTCGTACGCATCTTTCTTGACGGCGTCCAAAGCCTTCATTACGTCAAAGTCCTTGAAGCCTCGAGCAAGCGCATTAGCAATCACTGCTGACGAATGTGTGCCAATCATGATATTGGTCTCGACGACGTTTGCCCACATGGGCAGCCTGCCAGCCCATTCGTAGATTTGTACAAGAGATCTCATCAACGGATTCACACGCTCGGGTGCAAATAGCGTGAGAATCGAGTGCTCCGCCCGAAATGTGTCCCATATACTCCAGCTCTGATAGTAAGAATCATTCGACTCATGGACGCTGTCCGTGTACCCACTGTAGAACGTCCGCGCAGCACCAGCATCCGCAGAAGTGGGCTCTGAGAAGTCAGACGGATACTGCAAAGCATGGAACAAAGCCGTATAGAAGATTGTTCGCTGGTCGTGTTCTTCGTCTGTTTTATTCACGCCTTCGGTTGTGACGCGACCGAGCTTGTCCAGCCATGAGGCTTTCAGATCTTCCACAGCCTGGTCAAAGGTTATGGAGCTGCCCGCCTCAATGTCCAGATTCTTCCTGGCTTGCTCGACACTGACGAATGATACGCCTGTTCGGACTTCGACTCTCTTGCGACGAGAGAACTTGACGTATGCACCTAGCTCTGAGCCGCTGCCGCTCACAATGTCGTGTTGGAGTTGTGAGCTCTGAGAGATGCCGTATGAACTGAAAGGCTCGGAGAAGCGAGAGACGAAGTATCCCGAGAAACCTGGGGCTTTCAATGGCCCAAGAGAATAGTCCTGATGCTGACTATTGCTGCCTGACACTTCGCGAGCTTCTGGATCGATATCGATGTGGCCCGTCCAGTTCTGCCGAGTCGCTTGGATGAAGACATAAGGATCCTGAGAGTAGAATTGCTTGTGATCAAAGTCGAATCGAATATGGCCGACATGGGAGGTAGCAGTCATGGCGACCTTGATTGAGTCACTCGACGCATGTCGCTGGCCATCAGGCATTGGAGTATGGGTTGCCTCGTGCCGTGATAAGCCTCGAATCTTTCTCGTACGCCCATTTGCTCCTTGCTCAACAGCTTCTGGTACAGGCTGAGCGCCACCCGGAACTGGTGAGTAGATGCTCTCTGTTAGGTTGTGGTCGGCTTCGATGGCTTCTGCCTCCATCATCACCTCGTATACGTACGGCGTGCTGACCTCGTCTTTTTTGCTGAATCGATGGGCTCTGTCAACGAAGAGAGGCTTGACATCGCCAATGCCCGGAGTAAGGACAACCTGTCCACTCTCGCCCATCCAGATGGCCGGCTGGTGGGTTGCTTGGAAGCCATGCATGTGTGCATCCAGATCGTTGTACGGACATTGGCTGATAAAGTTCTGCTCGATATCAGCGTTGCCCATGACCTAGAATCTGGAATTGTAACCTCTCTGGTCTGCGGTGTCCATCTTGTCATGCCAAATGGCATCCCAACGCTAGGGATCATGCCGCCATTACCTAGAAATCTCCATTAACGTCCACGACATCCAGATCCTTCCTGTCTCACATACCATTCGGAGTAACGCCATACGTCCCAATCTTCGGATTGACATATTTAAGCACCGACTGCCCATGCCCATGATATGATGCCTTGCCGATGGCCTCAACACCAGAGTACCATCCAAACAGGACCAAGTGTGTCACATATGCCAGGAGCAAGCACATGATGCCGAACATAGTAGCAGAAAAAAGTCTCTGCGGCGTGCTGCTGGGAATCAATGGAGGCATTTTGAGAATGTATCTGTACCCGCCGTGGAGGGAGATTCTAGTGTCTTACAAAGGGAAGTAGTCATGGTGATCACAACGGAGCCGCTGCGGGGGTTCTGGTACTTGTACGAGACGTAGAACCCGGTCGCTCTTGGTAGGTGACTCGCGCATGTGTTCAAATGATCGTCACTGCCGAGTATGCGGTTCGATGGGAAACTTCATGGAATAAGGCTTCTGAAAACAGAAGACAAGATGAAGACGAAGTGTCCCTCGGTCGAACGTCTTGGGGAACCAGCCTTACCGGACCTTTCTCCGCTGGAGAACAACCAATCACAAGAGGCTCAGCTACCATTTTTCCAATCGTGGAAAGAAGGCTCAATGGCATTGTAACCCTCTCAACCATGATGACATTCGACATCGGTCCATTCTGCACTGCAGCGGCGTAGTCGGGGATGAGAATCTAGATATAATCAATCTTCGCATGTTCATTTGCCATTTCCAGCCCCACAAAAGTGAAAGTTCAAGCCACTTTGGCTCGTGACAGACAGTACCTCTCGCCAGAGTCAGCGCGCACCGTCGACTGTGCAACGGTTCAATGCGTTGGTCGGGGATGATATTCTGGAGATCACGAGTCTTCATACTGCCAAGATTCGTCAATTGCTGATGGGGTATCAAACTGTTAACAAGCAATAAATCAACACTACTCCGCTTATGCTGCGGCCTCTTCTACAGCCTGTGCTTCATCATCTTCTTTCCTCAATTTGTCTGCCAGTCGCTTTCGCTCTGCGTTCTTGAGCCGTATCATCATGATCTCCTCGCTGCTTGGGCTGCCAGTTCCAGCTGGTGTGGAAGAAGCCTTGGGCGTACCTTTGAAGCTGCCAAACGAAGGCACCTTTCTCAGCCCTGCATGACCACCCATGGACTTGATCCGATCGACTGCCGGCGTTGAGGGCTTGGCAGGGCTGTCCGCAGACTCATCGCCGCTTGTCTCTGGCTTAGCTGCTGGTGTTTCTTTGGGCTTGGGAATGCAATCAGGCTCTTTGCCGCTTGCCCAGTTGAGATTCTCAAACACAGCCCAATCCGAGGCCTCCTGCTGGACCAATTTGGGCATGTCCGTGACAGCAGCGTGTGCTCCTACGATGCTCTCGTAAACGATGATCGCAATGGTGTACTCTCGTCTGTGTTTTTCGCCTTCCGGTTTGATCTTCTTGTTCTTGACCAGAACGTCCTGTATCTTGCCAAATCGAGTAAATCTCTGCTGCAGCTGCTCTTGATCCATGCTGGGTGTATCCGCTGGGTAGCGTAGCTTGATAGTCCGATCGATCTCTTCAACTCCAACTGTGGGTTTGGTTGTGTAGCCAGGCGGTGTATTGCCGTTGTCGACCTCATCACGCTGGAGATCTTGTTGTAGTTCCCTCCGCAACTGCTCCTCTCGCTCTTTTCTTCGACGTGCCCCGTCGGCGGCCAGCCACTTTAGCTCGCGCTGAAATCCTTCTTCCTCCTGTAAATCCTCTCTCTTGCGCTTTGCGCCAGCCTCTTCTCGACGTTCAAGGTCCTCTTTGAGATCGCGCCTGCGGCCCTCATACGCCGCTTCACGCTCCTTCTTCTCGTCTCGAGCGCGTCGCGCATTGTCGTAGAGCTGCCGGACTGTGTCGTCGCACAGAACATCGTACGCAACTTGAAGGAGATGGAATTTTTCAGCAGCCACTGGGTCTGGACCAACTTTGTCAGGGTGGTATTTTAGGGCAGTTTTGCGATATGCTCGGCGAATTTCGGAATTATTTGCGGCTGGCACGACTCCCAATAGGCCGTAAAAGTCGACCTTAGTGTTGAGGGCATGGTCCTTGAGGTCGCTGTCAGCCATTGTGTGGAGGGTAAAGAATGAAAGTGCGTGCCAGAGACGTGCGGATGGTCAAGATTTAAGTTCCGTGAGATTCGGCAAGCCGAAATGGCAGCGACGTCTCGAGATGGTTCACACGGAGGGAGGGCGGGGGTCAGAGATAGGTGCGCGGAAAGCTTCAATGCTGGTGAGAGACGATGATCTGGCGCATCTCCGTGCTCGTTATACAGTGAGGAAAAGTGCGAAGAAGCCTGAGTCATTCATACCCGAGTGCCCGCTACTGCCGTGTCATGTGCTAGTCCTCAGAGCTACCATCTCCACTCTCCGAGGACTCACTTCGTAACATCAACAAAGCAACCATCTTTCACTTCTTTTTGCGCTTTTTGCTCGACACCGTCTCACTCGCCCCACCCCCTCATTGGTACATATCAGCCTATTGCTACCTAGCATCGCGCCTCGCCGCCCCGTCCCTCCGCCATTACCACCCCCGGGCGCTCTGCACTCTGCTTGCAGCGCCAGCGACACCTCTCGGCCGCTCACTCGCTTTCGCGCGATGCTCCACAGTTGCTCCAATCGTTCGCAGCAGCATGGCAGAAGCGGCGGGCCCGACCGCTGTAGGCGCAGTAAACAATACGACACAGCACATGACATTAGTTGACTGGCTCGACGACCTCACCGTCCGCTTCCTCCTCAACCTGCCGCCAGCCGAGCTCAGCAGCGTACCGCGTATCTGCTTCCAGATTGAAGAGGCCCAGTGGTTCTACGAAGATTTCATACGACCAGCAAACCCGACCTTACCAAGTCTGAATCTACGCCAATTTCTCTTGACCCTCTTCCAGCATTGTCCGTTGTTGCAAGGGTTCGACGCTGCCCACCATGTCGCGGCCTACGAGGAATTTCTATCGTACAAGACGCGGGTACCGGTGAGGGGAGCGATTATTTTGGACGAAAGCATGGAGAAAGTCCTTCTCGTCAAGGGATGGAAAAAGGGCGCTAGTTGGAGCTTTCCACGAGGCAAGATCAACAAGGACGAGCCTGATCTAGACTGTGCGGTTCGCGAGGTATACGAAGAGACTGGCTTCGATTTGGAAACTGCTGGGGTGGTGAAAGCGAACCTTCAAGAAGACGGCCAAGTGAAAGCCATAGATGTTACCATGAACCAGCAGCATTTGAAGCTGTTTGTCTTCCGTGGCGTCGCTCTCGAAACCTACTTCGAGCCAAAGACTCGCAAGGAGATCAGCAAAATTCAATGGTACAATGTCAAGGACCTGCCTGGTTTCAAGAAGCAAAAGGGAGCTGCCGGACACGGACAAGGCGAGGCCCAATCCTCCAAGTTTTACATGGTGGCACCCTTCCTCGGCCATCTGAAGAAGTGGATTGGCCAGCAGCGAAGAAACGATTCTGCTGCACTGCAAGCTCGCCATGCAAGGAATCTGTCGGCAGCATATGATGGAGTCCCCAGCGGATCAACTGAGGATGAAGGAGAAACTGAACAAGAGGTTTTTACGTCCGATGCAGGCCTTGGAGGCTTTGGGGCGGGTGACAGATCAGCGGATGAGTTGAAGAGAATCCTTTCAATAGGCGGCCCGCCTCCACAAATCACCATTCAAGAACAACGCCCACCTTCGCATACCAACAATCTGCTGGCCATGCTACAAGGCGGTCAGGCGGGGAGCTCGGGCAGCCTTCCTCATACACCACTCGAGCAGATCGACCCCATTATTTCCGCAAGACAACCGCAGATGCCGCAAGCACCCCACCCACAACAGCCTCCTCCCGTTTTTCAGCAGCAGGCATCAGTACCTCAATTTCCATATTCGCCCCAACACCTCAAGCCGCAAGGCGGACAAAATCCCAATTTTCCACCTTCAGGTTTTGGCTCAGGCCAGCATCCAGGCCTTCCGCCCTACCTGCAGCAGCATGACAGACAGCCCAGCATGCCAGAGTATGCACAAGCACAGGGGAATGGACCTCAGCTTGGGTCTTATACCAACGCTGCCGCAAGCTCTTATAACCTCTATCAGCAGACACAAGCAGGTTCGAGCGGATATTTCGGCGGCACACCAGTATTACACCACCCGCACAGCGATTCGCATCTCACAGGACGATCTGCTCCGCTCGCCAGCCCAATGCACTTCGAGACAGGCACAAGCAGGCCACCGGCACTTTCTCAAATTTTTCAAGAATCACAGAAACCGATTGGAAGTGAAACGCCTGAGGCTTCGAAGCTTCCAAACCTGTCCACACAATCTAAGATGCTGCTGGATGTGTTCAAGGTCTCTAATGCTGGGAAACCTAAGACATCTGTGCCCGTCAATACCCCTCTCCCTGGACAACGCGCTGGAAGTGCGCAACAAGCTGCTCTTCTTGATCTGTTTAAGAAGCCGTCCGCCATTGCTGTCTCGCCGGAACCAGCTGCTGGGATAGCTGCACCTCCATCTCCTGCTCTGACAGACGTCACTGTGAAGCCTGCTCGACCGCCAAAAGCAGAGCGGAAGGCGACCTTGAATGAGATCACGCGAACTCTGCCCCCAAAGAAGTTGCCGAGTGTTGCAGCTACGGCACCCCATGCGGCCTCAGGCGGAGTTGCGGAAATGCCTCAGCAGCGTACTTCTTCCTCTATCAACGTACCACAAGCACCAGTGGTACGAGCCAATGCCCCTCCGACAGTCCCCATTGAGCGTCCGCATACTCGTGGACAACTCTTCGTTCCCGCGAACCCAAAGAAGTTCGTACATGCTGAATCGCACAGCCGCAAAGAAGAGAGAGATTCAATGGCACACACAGTAGCTATTCTCCAACGACCCACATTGCAGCAAGGGCAAGCAACACATGTCCCAAAGACTGGCTCTCCCAAATCTGTTCAGAAGCCGACTTCGAATGAAAATGGTCAGCCATTTCCTGCATTTAGTATCCTACAGCGGCCTAAGTCCGCTGCTGGTGTAACACGCCCTCAGCAGAGTCCGCTTCGCCACGAGGCAAAGATTGCCCCCATAAAACCTCAGGTGCTCACCAAATCAGCTGGGGTTTCCACTGCAAACCAGACTAGCAGTGCAGCAGGAATCCCTCCATCTGAGAAGAAAGACCAGCTCTTGTCGCTGTTCTCCAAGGGACCTTCTGCGACATCCGTGCCGCCGCCAGCGCCGAGTACATCTGTATCGAGTCGCGAAAGCCAACCGCACGACAGCTTGCTGGGTCTTCTCAACGGTGCAAGACCACCATCAGTCGCACCAGTCAAGACACCAGAACCTCCACCTCCACCTCCACCTGCGCCTCAACTCGTTCCCGAACGGAATCCCTCCAGCCAGGCACAGCGTGCGAACGGTAACCAATATCAACACCCCCAGCAACTGCTCTTGAATCTATTCAACAAGCCAGCTATGAGTGCGCTCTCTAGTCCAAGCACGCCGATTTCCCCCTTTACGCTCGGCACTCCTATTGCTCGCGAGGGACCGGGCTTCAAGCAGCCTGTACCACTTTCTTTGCAACCTTCTGTCGAGGCCAGGTCGCGATTGGGAAGTATGGCTTCTGTCAGTAACGGCACGCCGACGGCGAGCGGACAAGGCATACCGACTAGCCCCACGCCCACGAGTGAGACTAAAGGCTTCTTGTTGGATTACCTCAATAGTGTGGTTTCAAGAGAAGGTCACCGAGGAGCGAAGAGGACATGAACGAAGGAAAACTTTGCCTGGATTGATTCTGGACTTGTGTAGGTAGGATCAAAAAAGCAAAACGTCCGACTCCTTGTCATATGAACGCCACGCTTTGATCTCCTTTTTCTCTCGTTGCGTCGACGTATACGACGAAGCTGAAGTCTATTCGATACAACTTAGAGAATTTGGATGTCTCCTATCTTCGAAACCTCATCATTATTCATATCGTTCTCGTCAGTCCGTATTAACTCCTGATTCGACGCTGGCCCCTGCGGCCCATCTTTCCCTATGAATTGCGAAGCCCGCCGAGAACATCGTGCAACTGCAAAGAGGGGAAGTTCATTGATGCCTTGGTTGAGAGAGCTGTCTGATGTGTGCATAAGTGGGAACAGAGGTTCGGGCGGTACTTTACACAAAGCAGGCTTCCATCCAGGCCTAGCAGACCGCCCTTGGATAAGTGGTGAATATGTAGTCCGTTGCGTTCCAACAGAAAGGCGCTTGATCATCACTTTGTCTTTTATTTTTCAACCCTCCCCGGAAACACAAGATCGTGGTCAGCAGTAATAATCCATCCTGGCCACCACCATGGAAAACTCGCCATTCAAAAAGCTAGCAGCGGAACTCCGTCTCCCAATCTACGAAGAAGTCCTTATCAAGGCCAAGGTCCGTAACGAATGTATTGTCCAATTCTAAGCCAGATACCAATACCACGATCCTGAGCTCCCCGACCATCGACCACGCACATGCCTCGCATCTCCCTCCTACGTCTTCCCCTTCGGCCTCATCCTCATATGCAAGCAAAAGCGCCACGAAGCTCTCCCTGACCTCACAGTAGCATCACCCTCAAATTCCACACAAGAAATAATCCGCTTTCGTACGACGCACTCAGGACCCGTAGCGTAGTTTCACACCTTATTCCGAGCACAACAAACGAACTCTGGCGCTCTTCATCAATTGGCTGAGAAGTCTTGGCCATCGATCGACGTCTCCGCCGCAGCTAATGAAGGTTGCTCTTCACTGCGACTGTCTGGATTCTTATGGTTATGACAATGTAGCCAGGCGGGCGTGGAAAGTCGCAAGAGTGCTGCGGAATTAGGACTTGCGGTTGACTTTCACATTTACATACGGGTGGAGCGGTGTGTTGCGTATAGAGCTGGATGCTCTCGAATAGGCGCGCGAGGATGCGCAAGCTCTTCTCCGACGCAAAGGGGTTTCCAGTTTCCGATATGACGAAAGTCTACAAGGGCTCCTGAAGACCATCAGGGCCTCGGAGGGGGCGAGGAGCGCAAATGAGCGGAGAGGGGAGGCTGCGTCCAGATCGAAGGGGCGTACATCTGAAGGATAATCGCTTAGGAATTGGTCTGTCATTAGTGTCCGCAGCGCAGACAATCTGAATACTATTAGAGATTCAGCATTATATAACTCTACTCGCACTTTTGGCAAGATTCGACTACGCCATGCGGCCGACAAAGGTGCTATTCTTCGGGAAATTATTCGCGAGATGTGCCACTTTGACAAGGACCCAGCTGGAGGCATGATCTCGTTGGAAGCTGGCGTGGTCTTATCCTCATCACGGGCTTCCATCGCTTGGACATGAGATACGGTGACTCATAGGGCGTATCAGGTTACGGAGTTGCTTTTTCAGATCCAGTACAGGTCTCCATAAAAGGACGACTGAAAGCTAACTTCAAAGATCAATCCAGAATCTTTCTCTGACCCAACCGCCATAAAAGTAGAATATCAGAGGCGCCGGCGCAATCGCTGTAGCTAGAAATCCGAATGTGGATATTCCCCAACCATAGCCTAGTTTCTCGAACAATGCTGGTGCGAAGAGAGGCACGATGCCGCCGACAAGACTCCTGAAGACTGCTCCTGCAGCAATAGCTGAGGCAGCATAGCGTTCGAAGCAGTCGATATAGTAGTTCGTCGTGCAATTGAGAATCGTAACCTGGCCAATTCCATAGAAGAAAGTAGCCGTCAGCGTCACCGGCCAGGGTTTATGATATGCCACCGTCCAGGCAAACCAGAACAACGACACAGGAATAAGTACGGATCCAATGTTCGCGATCGGAAGTCTGTACTCCGGACAGCCTTTCCCACCGTTGCGAGAGGCAAGGTAATTGTAGATTGTGTCGATTCGAGGGACGAGAAACCAGACACTGACGAGGAAGCCTAGACCTGGACCAAGGTAGAGTAGGCCTACTTGTTCAGTGCTGAAGTCGTATTCGCCTTGGTAGATGGGTTGCATGTTGGTGTAGATGCTATAGGTAGTAGCGAAGAGAATGGCCTGGTAGATGGACATTATGAGGACGATGGGTTGGATCAGGATGCGAAGGGGACGGGTGAGGGAGGTGCGAAGTTTGATGAGAAGGGGCCGGGAGTCGTCGCCTTTGAAGGTGAGTTTCTTGGTGGACTGTTGTTCGAGGTTGGTGCGGCGGCGGGAGAGGATGACGGGGGCGTATGTCTCTTTGAGGAAGAAGTAGGCGCTGATGGTGTTGATCGCGCAGACGATGCCCAGGACGAAGAATATCCTGTCGATATGTTAATTTCGGTGGTCTAGATGATCTTGATTGCAGTTTCTTACCATCGCCAAGTTAGTCTCTGGACGACCAAGCCTCCGAATAGAGGTCCAAGTGTCGGTCCTAGTAATGGTCCAAGGAGGTACCAGCCAAATATTCCGGCACGCTGTTGAGGCTCTGCAATAGATGATGAGTATACAGTCTGAAGACTTTGATGAATAATCTTGTCGTACCGAACATATCACTCAGTGATCCACCTCCATTGGCAATCCCGACAGAGCCGAAGAAGCCTGAGAGTGTCCGCATAGCCACCAGGGTAGCGATATTAGGCGCCAATGCTGATGGGATATTCAACAGAGTGAAGACCCCAAAGCACGAAAGGTACATGACCCTCCGCCCAAACGTCTCACTCAAGGGCGCCTTCGAAGGTGTTAGTATTGCTTTCACTCCCCGACCAGGACGAAATGAACATACCAATATCAGGGGTCCGATACCCAGCATAATCACGAAGCCCGTTGTGCATCCAATTACAGCATCAGTCGTCGTGTTCAGGCCTTCGGCGATCTGATCGATTCCTGGAGTGAACATGGACGAGGCCAGCGGGGATAGTATTGCCATAGAAGCAATAACGAAGACATTCAGCATCTTCTTGGTGTAGCTCCATTGTCGAGGATCGTCTGGGTCGCCGTCTCCGAAGGCAATAACTTCCCTGTTATCGCCGTGTTCGCCTCCATTCGCGTGGCCGTTTTGAAGTAGAGGTTGTCTTTCATCGTCGCGCGTCTGCTCCTCGCCCACTCCAGCGCGATTCTCTTCGTCTGTGGTCATTAACGTGGTGTGTTGAGGGCGTTTCAGCGACGTCAAGGACAGAACACGACCTACCGCTGAATCTTGAGGTAATGTATGTTCCGAATCTTTGAGGCTTATGTACTGATGCTTTGTAGACGTTGGTTGCTCCTTTCCCTGCTCTAACGATGACGACGGGAGGATGGAAGGCGCGAGTCGCGTGGTAGTGAAACTTAAATTGACGCTAGTTGATTGGCCTTGATTAGAGCATCGACCCTCTGTCTCTTCCCTCGAACATCTCTTCGTCTCTTATCACACTCGATCATGCTCGCTCGCCCATCGACGGCACGGTACATATGCGCGAGATGCTTTTCTCGCCAACGACGCCGGCCGTATAGCTCCTCGACGCAAGCACCTCCCCCTCCACCATCCTCCGGAGCAGCGAAGCTCACGAATCGACGTCTCATCTCCCTCCAAGGCCAGGACGCTCCCAAATTCCTACAGGGCATCATCACGAACAACGTCTGCTCAGACTCGACCGCCGGCCTTTACGCGGCCTTTTTGACTGCGCAGGGCAAAGTACTCCACGACACGTTCGTGTACCCGACTACTGGTTCCAATTGGCATAAAGAGCATGGCGACGCAGACAGTCCTGGGTTCTTCGTGGAGGTGGATGCTGAGCAGGCAGAAACGTTGCTCAAGCATTTGAAACGACACAAGCTAAGGTCGAAGTTCAAATTGCGATTGCTGGATGATAAAGAGCTCAACGTGTGGAGTCTATGGAGGGAGGGCGACAGATGGACAGCTCACGGCCAGGCTCAAAGCGCCGAGTCAGAGAGTGGTGTCATAAGCATGACAGACGGTCGTGCTCCCGGGATGGGTCAACGTCTTATATTGTCTGCAGATGAGAAACCCTCGGATGAGATTGAAGAGGCGCCCTTGTCGGCATACACGATACGCAGATACCTACGGGGTGTCGCTGAAGGACAGAAAGAGATGCCGCGCGACGATTGTCTACCGATGAACTGCAATCTTGATATCATGAAGGGAATCGACTTCAAGAAAGGATGTTATGTTGGTCAGGAGCTCACGATTCGAACGCATCACACTGGCGTTGTGAGGAGGCGAATACTGCCCGTAATGCTGTATGAGCCTGGAAAAGACGTTCCGGACAAGATCGAGTACGATTCCACGACATTTGAATTATCAAACCCAGAAAACATGGACATTAAAAAAGATGACAAGCGAAAGCGAAGTACAGGCAAGCTCATCTCTGCAATCGGTAACACTGGCCTCGGCATGTGCAGGCTAGAGCAGATGACCGACCTCACGGTCTCCGGAGAGCCCAGCGGTTTCCAACTAGACGACAGGTTTGTTGTTGCCAGCCATGACGGTAAAGAGCTAGGTTTGAAGGCTTTCGTACCAGATTGGGTACGAGGAAGCATAAGGGAGCCAAGGACACAGAAACGTATAGAGTGAGACCTCGTCTCATCCGAGGATCTATACTTTATTTCTTCTGTTTGGCAACGATTCCTCTCCAGCCTTCGCCGCCACCGAGCAGCATTGTACCCTTGTCCGCGTCAGCCTCTTGTCGCTCGCCCATCCATTGCGATCGTGTTTCCAGAATACCCTCTTCGATATTCCAGGCACGACCTCCCTCGATGTACATGGCTGTTCCCACGACGCTTGCATCTGCCATGACTCCGACGACGATTTTGCCTACATCTTCAGGCTGGTTCAAGGGCAATCCTGCGGCTTCCCATGGTCCTTCCACCCCTGCAACAATGCGCGTGAGGGTCATATACGGGTTGATTGCGTTCGTGCGAATGGGATGAGGTTTCGATTGGATGAAGGCACTGTCAGATCACGTCAGCTCCTGCGCTTGTCGTCGATGCGTGTAAGACTAACCCTCTCAAGACTCTCATCAAGCCCATGAGACCATGCTTCGTGGGCACATATACCCACAATCCAGGATCTAAGACGAATCAGCCCATTGCGCAAGCCTCCATTACTCCGACTTACCTTCTCGGAAGCCACCGACGCTACTGGTGATCGTGAAGCTCTTATCCCCGGTCTCCTCACCCTGCCTCAAGTACACACTTGCTATTCGAGCGAAGTATATTGGACCTTTCAAGTTGATGTCCAGTACGCTCAATCCCTTTTTCGGCTCTTCTCTTACGCTTTCAAGAGTCAAAGCCGGATCAAGAATATTGCCTTGCTCGACAATGCCCGCATTCGCCCACGCGTGGTCGATGCGCTTGTGCGCCTCAAAGGCGGTATCGAACAAGTTCAGGTTGTCTTCGTACGAAGTCACATCGCAATGGATGAACTTTACGGTTCCTGGGCCGGATGCAAGTTCCTTTTCGAGTTCCTGCGCAGGTCCATCGAGAACATCCCCGAAATAGACGTGTGCGCCTGCGGCGACGAGGAGTTTGACGGTTGCTCCGCCAATTCCTACGGCTCCCTATCGCATATTCAGCCAATATCCAAGACAACTTCTCATGGTCTTCGACAACTTACGCCGGTCAAGACGACGACCTTGCCTTTGAGGACCGAGGGCTCCGGGGGATGGAATTGAGTCGGCATCCTCGAAAGGCTAGATACTAACCAAACGAATGCACAAACCTCAGATATTATAACACACCTGAAAATTCGGGTGCTTCAGTAGTTTTGTCAGACTAGGCCAACGAGGTCTGACCATTGCTACATACTCTGACCGCCTGACCCCGCCAATGAGGCCACCGGAACGGATTCCGACTCTGTTAACCAGACATCCTGGCTATTGCGATCCGGCGTGTCCGGTCGTTCGTCTCTCGTCTCGAAAATTTATGAATCAAGCGGCACGCAGGAAGACTGTACAGATGCTGCATAAGTTTGAAGGATGAAGGCAGCTTGTTTCACTTCTGCGATCGGCAACTCCGAGGAAGTACGCCAACTATGCATGAGCCATCCCTTACTTCATCCTCGAAAGGGGAATATTGGAGAGAGCGTCCAAGACCTCGCGTATATTGGCTCAGGTTTATCACTGATCGATGTAAACGTCCTGCGGTATGTTTGACCGTCGCCAACACAAGTATCGTGCAGACGTGCAGACGTGCAGACGTTTACGCCATGCGGACCTTGCTTGCGGCGACGGCTAGCGGCAGACCCATCTACATGTAACAGATGATAGCCACTCCCCCCATGGTCTCTGTCCAATTGCTACGTGCGCCGGGGCCTGGCAACCACGAAATACGCAACTCTTGTACAACACTCGTCCGGTTTGTCGAATAGATTTGGAATGCTAGGAATGTCGACAGCGATGGTGAAGTGATCAACGCAGTCTGTTGCGTTGTAGCGAAATAACGTGGGGGCTGTTGACAGGCTGTCTAGTGCTACCAATTGTGCGTGGCAGCAGAAGGCCAACCCCGAAGCAGACGAGACTACATGGTCGTGTTATGCAGTCGCTTTGCCTTGCGGAGATGCTGGATGGCTTCACGGCACAGAGCTTTCGAGAGGACAGTGTGTTTGCATGTAGAGGAAGGTAGACGAAGATTCAAATAGCTGTCCAATGTCAGCCTGTATGCACATGTCAACCAGCTTCCACTTTCATTCACCTCACATGTTCGCACCTTCAGCACGAGGCCAGAATGACGTCGTCGTGTGGCAGTGCACGCCATGACTCAGCCTGGATTACATAAACCGTTTTATACGACTCGACAATTCTCTCGACACCACACCACAAACACCCACATTCAACCGTTCGACACCTCATGTCTGCTATACAATGAGCATCAAGCACAATCCATACGCCAAGAACCTTGCCATCATCCTCCTCCCGAACAACAATCGCTGAAGACAGCGCTCTTTCGCCCCCACGTGAGGAATTGCCTGCGACACGCAGTTACGCACCATCCCGCATGAACTTGCGGCCCGACTACTCCGACTACTCGTATTCCTACAGCTCGCCCGAGCAGGCTGATTACTACACACCCTGCGGCGGGGGGGCNGAGGCTGCGCGCTTTGAAGCGGTTCAGCAGCGCCCGCCGCCCGACGCTTTGCGACACACCTCGACGTCCGGCGCAACCATGGCGAGTGCGACCAACGATTATCCACTGCAGAACGGCGAAGCGCAGCGATACGCTACCACGACCGCCTCCTCGCAGTCTCCACCGCCAAAGCCGACGGCATCCTTATCAGCCTCGCACCAGCGCACGTATCAAGGTATGTACCGCCTCGTGGGAGTACACGGTCGCTGATCGTTGTCGGGCGATGTGCTGACTGCTGCAAGCATGTATTCCATGCCGCCAGCGCAAGGTTCGCTGCGACCTTGGCTCCGTTGATAACCCGCACGATCCACCCTGCAATCGCTGCCGTCGCGAGGCCAAGGAGTGCTACTTCTCGGCAACCCGCCGCAAGAAGAAGAGCGAGAGCGGCGACGTCGCTGCTTCTGAAGCTGGCGACGAGGCTACCTATGAGGTTCGTACGAACAGAAAGCGACTTCGAGTCTCAGCCACACCTCAGACCGAAGCGAAAGACGAAGACGCCTACTACGAGGAGCCACCTCGCACGCCAGGCGGGTCATTTGGACGTAAGGAGCCATTGCGTCGTCCAACGGCGCCCAACCCGACCCAGTACGGCGAAGAAGATGTGAAGGCCAGCGACAAGACGGCTGCCATCTTGCAGTATGCCGAGATTCACGGCGGACACGACGCCCTCAATGTTCTGTTCCAGGCTGCTATGAGTGGCAGGGCCGACAGTAACACCAGTACCTCTGCAGGCCGTCCAACCTTCGACGGCTTCACGAGCAACAACTTGCCAGCGGCAACGAGTCCGATTATGGAAAAGGTTGGGAATATGAGCTACACCAACGGTCCTCTGGACATGCTTCAGCGTGACGGTACTTGGAAAACCAAGGTCGCGCAGCCTGATGGCAAGAATGGGCTTCTGGACTTGACCCTCAACGATGCTACGGCATATGCCACTGCTATATCGGCTTGGGCTCGCTTCAAGTTTGTCCGCGCTGGCTGGTTTACCGCCAAGGAAGGCATCGACTACATCATGTATTTCTACAAGCACCTTTCGCCTTTGACGTTGGTGACACTCCCGGAATTTTGGCATCCTGCCACACATAAGAAGCTACTGGAACAGGAGCCCATGCTCGCGATCACCATGCTGCTTATAGCATCTCGGCACATGAAGCTCGAGGGACCTGGCTCGAATAGTCGCCCGTCCCACATCCACCAAACACTATGGAAGTACCTTTCTGGTATGATCGATAGAGTTGTCTGGGGCCAAGAACAATTCGGCGGAGGCTTCTGCGGCGCCGGTGCTCAGGCAGGCTGCGACGTCAACCCACTCACTCGCAAGGGGTTGAGAACTTTGGGATCTGTTGAATCCATGGTCCTCTTAACAGAGTGGCATCCTAGAGCTATGCACTTCCCACCAGATATGGATGACGACGACCTCATGACCCCAGACCAGCATTCCGGCACAGCAGCACTCGGATCCGACGGCGTTCTAAAAGGCATTGGTGGCCATCGAATGGATGCCTGGCTGGAGCCGTGCTGGCGCAGCGACCGTATGTGCTGGATGCTTCTCGGAATGGCCATGTCACTTGCTATGGAGATCGGCGTGTTCGATTCAAGCGAATGGCAGCGACATGCGCAGTCACCCGACGGCGGCCCACTCTCTGCAGAAGACCTTACGGCGTACGACAAGCGTCGCAATAACGTTCGTGACCTGCTTCTCGTCTATGTCACTCAGACTAGTGGTCGACTCGGGTTGACGTCGATGCTCCCTGGCAATTATAGCAAGCCAGAGGACAGCGAGCGTCATAGAGCTGTGACTATAGGCCAGCAGAGCAGCGTCCAGGATATCACTTTCCACTTCTGGCTGCGCATGGCACGGATGCTCCGCGACGGAAACACTCAAATCTTTGCTAACAAGAGCTTCACCCGCGACCTCATTCGCAACGGAAACTACAAGGCCGTGCTGGAGAAGCTACAGAAGCCGCTACTGGAATGGCGCCGGGATTTTGACGACTGCAAGATGATTCCCAAGTACATGCGGTCTATTCTGGAGATTGAGTACGAATACTGCCGAGCCTACCTCAATGCCCTAAGTCTGCAAGCCGTTGCCGAACGCTGCGCCAATGACCAGCCATCGCCTGGAACTGTCGTAGATCCGCCACACGAGATGGCGCGTGAAGCATCAACCAACGGCGTGCAAGCAATTTCTCCCGCCACCCTGTCTAAGTGGTTGGGTGGTGACCGTCACTACATGCAGACGGTTGCTGACGCCGCCCGCAACGTACTCAAAGTGGTGGTAGACGACCTCTTCCCGGACGAGTATCTTCGACATGCCCCAGTCCGCACCTACTTCCGCATTATCAGCGTGGCCATCATGCTGCTCAAGACGTTCTCGCTCGGTGCTCCAGAGAGCGATGTCACCGACTCACTCAAGCTGATGGAACGCACTGTCGACGCTCTGAGAACCTGCATCGTGGACGACGTTCACGTTGCGAGCCGGTTCGCAGATCTCTTGGATCAAATGGCCCAGAATTTGAAGCCTAGACTGGTCCGCATATCCGCTGATGGCCGATCCGGCCGCAATCGTCGTCCCAACCACCACGAGCAGTCTGGACAGCAGCCCGTACCCGTCGATCCCACCACCCGCGGCTTTCAAAGTCAACGACAGGACCAAGCCTCCGCTGGTGCTCTTCCAAATCCACAGCAGTGGGCATACGACAACAACATGCTACGAAACTCTACCAACTTGCCCAATGGCAACGGCATGTACGGCATATCGAACGACCCGTACGACCTGTTGGGCAGTGGCAATCATTCCGTAATGCCGCCACCTGAATTCAACAACTCCCCGAACAGCATCAATAGTGTCGGAGGTGCCAACAGCACCGGCTACGAGAGCTTTCCAGGTTATGGAGACAGCATGAACCAGGATTGGCTTACTCTTCCCCTCGATCCGATTCTCAACATGTCTGGTGGCGACGTCAATCAGACCATGTACGGTCCAGAGATCAACGGGCAGGATATGCTTGAGATGCTCCTGACTCAAGGAAACCCTCCCGACGGCAACCACGGCTTCCAGTCGACTTTTCAGTGATCCCATCACAGCATCACTTCAATCCCCTCCGCTCATTCACTCCTTTATGAAGTCCTCCATGCCAACACTCGCTTAACCTTTGTTTCTCGATGATGATGATGATGATGATAACCCGAATTTGATGCTGAGCTACGACGACACGAGAACACGGACCCTTGATTGACTCAAGCACTATCGAGCCGGAGCGGAATTTTGCAGACGAGGATGCTTTGCTTTGAAATTGGCCTTTTGTGCTTTTTCACGACGGAGATACCCCCATGACTAGCGTAGAACGATAGCGACCAATTCAGGCAACTGGGAAGAAAACCAGTTTTTGAAAACCAGATAAATCCCTCTACTATTTGATCTTATACGTCGCAGCTAACCTCTCCATCAAATGATCCCTCGCCGTGATAACCTTCCCACTGCCCTCCTTTCTCCCCACTCTCCTCTCATGCTCCCTCACAATCTCACTCGGCACAGGCTCCAACAGTGCTTCATCGTTCGGATGGCAAAAATACGCCGCGGAATACCTATCTCCCGCCTCCCCAGTCGGAAACACAACACGATGTTTCGTCGATTTCAATAATCCGCTCGTCCAGTCTTCTAGCAAATCGCCTATGTTTACTAGGATGGGGAGGGGAGTGTCGGAGCCTTGATTTAGGGGGTCGACGGGGACAGGGGACCAGAGGCCTTGGGGGGTGAGAATCTCGAGACCGGGTTGGCCGGGGAGCTGGAAGAGGATGGTTAGGGAGCCGTAGTCGCTGTGGGCGCCTGCGCGGATATCGTGGACGGTGGTTGTTGTGGGGCGGGGGTAGTAGAGGAGGCGGAAGATGGAGCCTATGGGTCTAAAAGCAAAAGGTGGAACGTAAGCAAGTGCCTGAGACATATAGGGGTGCCTTACGCCCTTTAATTTACGAACCCTTTGGAGCGATCATGCCGGGAGGTAAACCAGTCGCTGTTGATGGAGAGGGCGAGGGCAAAGAGGGTTAGGAGGTGCTGACTATTGGAATCAGTACATGAAGATCTGAGGCATGAGGACATGTGAACTTACCAGAAGTCTCCACAGGCGTTTTGGAAGGTGATCAAGGTTTCAATATGAGCTTGCAGGAGCTCAGGCATAGGCTGATCATACTCCCCCTCAGGCAAAGGAAGTCCAATATTGAATGCCCTACATTCCAAGTCAGCCTCTCCCACCCCAATCTCCATCCACAATAATCATCACAAAGAAACATGACATACTCCTTAACATCTGCCCTTATCTGCCCTCCCGGATCCAATTTCTCCACCCCCTGCCTCAACCACCCCACATTCTTGCCCGCCTGGTTCGAAGCAATAGACACTCCCTCCTTTACTTCCGTCGGCAAAGCGAAAAATTGCTTCGAGAGGCCGAAGAGGTCTCCGATCAGTTTGGGCGGGATCTGGTTGTTTGCCACAAAGACGAAACCGAAGCGGCAGGCGGCGTCGAGGAGTTGTTGGGGAGCGTGGGGATTTGAAGGGCTGATGTCGATGACGGGGATTTGGATGTTTTCGTTGCCGGCGGTGGACGTCATGGTGATGGTGATTGTTGAGGAGAGAAGATGGGCATTTGAGACCTGACGTTGGCGTTGAGATCGAGGTCGCAGCTTCCCTTCATGTTGTAGCTCCCTGGCCGGATCTCGCCTATTTTCAAAAAATGGGAAGGCAAGAGGAAAGTGAATATATATCCCGACAAGAAATGACAGTAAAATGTACATGCTTCTTCTACTTAGAAAGGCCTACACACCCAGCTCAAGCGCCTTGCTTGCTTGCTTCGCACGCCATGCTATGCACTTCATGCCACCCTAACCCAGACAGCCGTGATCTCTTCAAATGACAGCCCCAAGTCGCTCGTGGCTGCGCCCTCATACGGAAGAGATCACCATCAGCTTTTATTGTACAGAGAGTGGAAGAGGGAAATTTGATTACTGGGAGCTTAGAATGGAGGCGATGCGCTCGACATGGACTCTTGCTGCTCCATCAGCTCTTCGGGTGACGCCTCGATTGAAACGGCGAGTCCGAGCTTGGCAGAGTTCTGTGATTTTGGTCAGTATTATGCGCCATTTCGTGCTCGTTCAGCATGCACACCTTTGCGTGATCCATCTCTCCAGCGAACGTCACTCGCACGGGCGGCGCGATGACCTTCTCCAACAGACATCCAATCTTGCCCTGGCTGTCCACTTGCGCCCTGAAAACGGATCTCGAAAACTCGTATTTAGCTCCCAGTGTAGCTGTGCCCTCCTTCTTCATGCCACCCATCATCGGGTTGCCACCTCCAAGACCGGCGAACTGGAGGTTGACATCCACACCCGTCTCCACCTTGTCAATCAGCTTCCGCCAGTAGCTCAACTGGAGACCACCTTGCGCCAGGAATTGCGCCGAAGCGATCCAGTCATCACCCTTGTATCTTCCGGCGTAGCTCAGGGCCGCCTCTGGTCCCATGCCGCCACCAGGTCGCTGCAATACGCCCTCCATTCCCAGTGATAATCGTGGGGTGATGCTCTGCAGGTAGGAACCAATGAACATGCCTGTGAGGCCGCCCTCAAGGACGCTCGGGTTGATGCTCTTGAGAGATGCGGTGAAGTCGTCGCCAGAGTAGTCTTGCTCTAGAGAAACCTGTGCGCCGCCAGGGCTCATGCCCGAAGCAGGCTGGATCTGGACAGAGCTCTTGAAGATGAGTCGTTTTGTGAGGCGCGAGTTGAAGCGAGCGGAGAAGGAGGCGTCGGAGTCTAGTTGCGCTTGGCAGAGAATCTGGCAGATACATTGTGAGTTGATGGACGGTTGCGATCAATGGATTGCGGATAAAAATGGACGTACATTGTTGGTGCCGTACAGAGCCAGGAAAGTGTATGGTGAGAGGAGCTGCGAGCCGCTGGAGAAAGCATGGCTTATCTGAAAGAGAGGAGAGATGGAAAAGCTCTTGTTGAGATCGGCGCGCAGGCCTGAAAAGGTCAGATTGTTGAGAAGGACATCTCTTGTGACCTCCCTTGAGATGCCGTCGACGGTGCCAGGATTGCTGAGGCCGAGCGCATCTCTCCGGTCTTGGAATGAGCGGTATGTGTCGAAGATGGTGTCGAGGAAGCTGCTCGTCCGTACGGGAGGCAATGATGTCGGCGGAACGATCTCAACCTCTGGCACCGCAGGCTTTTCTAAAGGAGGCACTGCGGCCATGCTGTGGGAGGTGGGCGGTAGGAGGGAGCGAGAGTGCGGTGTCTAGTAGAGACCGCCAGCTGCGATGGGGATGCTGGTGAGAGGGCGGAGGTTGGGCGGTAACGTGGGTGTTGGTTGTGATGAGTCGCGTGCGAGGTGTTTCCCAGTAGCGATGGAGTTGAAGCTGCTGGTCAAGAAATGTCTAGCTCGGCTGGTCCCGCCGGGAGGGATATTCACGCGAAGCCACCGAATTGCCACGGTGTTTTTGTGGGCGTGGACTGGGCTTCCTTCCACCGTCCAACGCCGAGAAGACATTCGGGTTTGAACGTCTTCCATCTTTCACTTGCCTCACTCACCTACTTCTTCCCCTGGCCCTCCCCTTCAACGCAACTCACTCGCGGAGCAAAAGCTTCGTTTATCTCTCGTGCTGATCCGCTAGAATATAACACGCTCGCAAAGCACGCCAATCGACGCCGCCAGTTGCTTTTGGCCCAGGATAAGACCGTCGTCCTTACGTGTTGGCCAGACAAAGTCGCCTCGGGCATCGACTACATATACGCTGCCGAGTCTCCTTCTTCTCCTCAGCCAACTTCCATGCCGCGAACTTGAAGTTGCAGCATTCGAAGACGGAAGCTAGCTTTCTTGCAGGAAGCTCCCGGAGGTACAGTACCAGTACCAGTACCAGTACCAGTACCAGGGTATTGTCCAGTTTGTTACCCGGCTGCAGTCACACGTGCTCTGAGTAACGACCGGCCTCGAGTCCATCATGGATACTCTTCTGTAAGTCGGTCGTTTTCGCTCAAATTCTTCATTCCACTCAATCAACATCCACCATGGACCACCCCGACACCTCCGACACAGCAATTGACATGACCGACAGCACCGCCGATTTGGCGGCAAATGCGCCTAGCTTCCGCCGCCGATCAAGCACATATGTCGATGCCATCCATGATCTCCCTGAGAAGGCGGAGATGGCTCCAGCCCAGCTCTACTCGACTGAATCAGGAAGACTCTTCCACTCCGGCCGCATAGTCATCGCCACTGTTGGTCTGCCAGCGCGAGGCAAGACTCATATCAGCGTCGCCCTGGCTCGATATCTCCGATGGCTCGGAGTCAAGACTCACATCTTCCACCTTGGCGACTATCGGAGAGCTTTTGTTGGCGCCAAAGGCGAGATCCCCGAGGACTACTTCCATGTGAATGCGAGCACGTCATCCGTGCTTCTCCGAAATAAAATTCTTAAGAAGTGCAGAGAGGACATATTCAACTTCCTCAACCACGAGAACGGCCAAATTGCGATCTACGATGCTGTCAACCCACTGGCTAATGGTCGTCGCGCTTTGGCCAAGGAGTTTGAGAAGCACAATGTCCAGACCATGTTCATCGAGAGCACTTGCACCGACGAGCGCATCATCGAGGAGAACGTACGATCCGTCAAAATCAGCTCTCCTGATTACATTGGCTGGACACCCGAAGATGCCGTCCGAGATTACCTTAACCGAATCAATGCGCGGATACCACATTTCGAGTCAGTCGAGGAGTCTGAACTCCACTACGTCAAAATGATCAATGCCGGCGAGCGAGTAATTGTGAACAATTGCGCGTTTGGCTACCTTTCCCAGCGTATCGTCTTCTACCTGCTCAACTTGCATATCAAAAGCAGACAGACCTACTTCGTGCGGGCTGGGACCACCCGGAACGAGGAGAACTACAAAAGCGATGCCAATTTGAGCGTGGAAGGTCAAGACTATGCGCGCAAAATGTCTGAGGCTTTGACAGCTCACCGCGAATCGGAAAGACAGAACTTGATCAAGCATGGAGCACCGGAAGCGACTGCATTGAAGCCACTCACCATTTGGACGTCGACTCGTAAGCGGACTGTCGAGACGGCTTCGTTCTTGGAGGCGGAAGGATATCGCGTGCGACAACGGAGCCAGATGAGCCAGTTGAACCCAGGCGTCTGCGAAAAGCTGAGCGAGCGTAGAATTCGCGAATTGTTCCCAGACGAAGTCAGCAAGCACGAGCAAGATCCATACCATCATCGCTACCCACGAGCTGAGGTAGGTCAGTCTCTAATCATACAGCGAGCGTCGCTGACAACTACCTAGTCCTACCATGATCTTGCCGTACGACTGGAGCCTATCATTCTCGAACTCGAACGCGAGCAAAACGACCTGCTCATCATCGCCCACGAGTCTGTCCTACGAGTCCTCTACGGCTACTTGATGGCCTGCTCAGCGCACGACATCCCCTCCCTCGAATTCCCCCGCGACGAAATCATCGAGATCATTCCAGCATCTTACAACAACACTGCCAAGCACATCCATATCCCTAACCTGCCGCAACAGATCGTCCCTGCGAGCCCAGAAGATATCCGCATTCCTGTTCCGTCTTCAGCTGGAATCACTCCGATCACTTCGCTGATGGGTACACCGGCCATGGGCACTCCAGCTAGGGTCGGCAGTCCGGATTCGGGCAAGGAAGGTGTGCAGGTCAAGGAGGCTACGGGTATGCTGCCCGTGAGAGGAGCAAAGGGACACGTTAGTTCAAGATCTTAGGGAAGTCTCGATTCAGGCGACTCTTCCTCCTCTCTTGACAGTCTGATTCTGAAGCCGCGCTTCGGGAGACAGTCCGATGATCAGAAGAAGAACCCGAGGGGCAAGGGAAACGCACAAACGGATGGTTTCTGATTGCGCAAGATCAAATGACGAGATGCAAAGCAGCGCGGACTTACGGGTCCTTTCCTGATCAACACAACAATGGCATGAAACTGGTTCTGCGTAAACTTCAAACATCTTTCGATGACAAGAGACCGAATTAAATCACAAGCCCCTCTTCACCATCCCCGCCTTCTCATAAACCCCATCAATAATCCCCATCAACTCCTCACTCTCCTCCAAACTCATCCACGCCCCCTCATACTCCCTCCCTGCCTCCTTCGCCCTCACCGCATCCACGAAAGCCTCTAATTGCCACCTATACGTCGTCCACCACTCCTCCCCTTTGCTTCCCCAGATTTTGCCACCCTTGTAAAAACTCTGCATCGTCTTCTTCCCACTCTCCTTCTCAGTCACAGTGATGGAGTGGCGATACGCAGGCGCAACGAAATTTGATATCTCAATTTTCGCTTTGGAGGTCGTGATGCAGAGGTAGGGGCCTGCGGACCAGAGGCGGGGGATGAAGCCTAGGAGGGGAGGGAGGGAGAGGTCGGCGGAGATGGTGCAGTGGATGGGCGGGGAGGTTGGGTTGGTGGAGATGGTGAATGTGGCTTGCATTGCTTCGTCGACTCTTGGGTCGGTGGGGAGGAGGCGTGGGGTGGCGGATTTGATTGTGAAGGGTTTTGGAGAGGGAGGGTTTGATGGTAAGGGGGTAAAGAATTGGCAGGCGGAGAAGACGTAGGTTAGGTCCATGCAGGCGCCGCCAGCGAGGGGGTAGGAGAATCGGACTTCAAGAAATAACGTTAGCGATCGCTATTTCTCCAAAGGAAGCTGATGATCAGAGAAAACTTACTATCCCTCTCCTTGTTCATCGCCCCCTGCGGCACCCTCAACCTCGCCTCAATGCCCTCCACACTCCCGAACCTCCCACTTTCCACCCACTCCCTAACTACCAAAGCCGCCGGATGGAACCTCCAATGGAAAGCCTCCAAACACACCCTCCCCTCCCCCTCCGCCACACCCTTCAACTCCCTCACTTCCTCGGCATTACTAGCCACAGGTTTCTCAACCAACACATGTTTCCCCTTCCTCATCGCTTTCACCGCCCACTTCTTATGCAGGCCATTCGGAAGCGGAATGTAGACCGCGTCGATGTCTGGGGAGGAGAGGAGGGCGTCGTAGGAGGCGTAGGCTTGGCAGGTTGAGGAGAGGTTGTATTTGGATATTTGGGCGTGGGCTTTGGCTATGTCGCGGGCGGCGAGGCCGGCGAGGATGCAGCCGGGGTGGGTTTCGATAGGGTCGAATATTGCGAGGTAGTTTATTGCTGCAGCGCCGAGGACGCCCACACGAAGGGGGTTGGGGTCTTTTTTGAGGGCGGCTTTGATTTTGGAGATGGAGTTGTACCAATTGTGGAATTTGGCGAGGGCTTCCATTGTGATCGGGACTCCGGGCTGGATTTTTTTCTTTCGATGCTTGGAAGGCTCAACGAATTGAGGGGAATAGAAGAGAAGCAAGCTGGGAAGTGAGGAGGAGGTTGGATCGGGCAGTGAAGTTGCGCCGATGAGCTTCCTTGTTCGATGTCCTGTTGAGTTAGGTCACGCAGGCTGCCGTGCGTATTACTTCCCGGGTCATCGACAGTTGGAGCTATATGGATATGGGTGTAGCACCAACAGAAGGATGAGGTGTGGTTCGCAGCCCTCGGAGTCGGAATAACTTCTAGTTCGTTAGCGGCTGCAGGCGGGGCGGATCATCAGTCGTTATACTGCATGATCGGCAAGCAGGTAAAGATATCGGCATCAGTAAGACGCCGTCATGGCCGTTCACAAAGACTGAAGAGGGACTGCGACTCCAAGCATTGCATTTATCTGAGAGTTGGCTCAAGCACCCAAAGGCTTTTCCCCTCCTTGAATGAGACAACTCTCACTCCTCTGACTGCCGCAGTAGCCGTCGAGAGTCTCTGCAATGTCGTGAACCCCTTCAGGGCACACTTCTCGTAATGTACAACACTGGGTATCTCATATGCTCGTTTTCAAGCGCTGCGTAACGTTTCGTCTTCGCATCTCACGTGGTTGGTATCATTGCTCGTGCTCGTCGCCTAGAGGGCTAGTGAGGGTGTAATCCAGAATGTCGCTCAAAGACAAAAGGCCCTTGAGCTGGCTGGCCTCGTCAATGACCACCAGGCGGTGAACTCTCGACTTTCGAATGGTATCGAAGATCGTATCCATGCGGTCGTTCAGAGTGCAGGTGTAGATGCCCGGGAAGTCCTGCCGAATATTAGTATGGAAATTGGTCTTCCCTCATCGGTCGAATACCCACGTCAGGCCGCTTCTCCAATGCCTTTCCAACGGTCAAGTTCAAGTTCGCCTCGTACTCTCCACCCTTGATAAGAGTAATGACGTCGACGGCCTCGAACACATTGAGTAGGGCGCCGTCTTTGTCCAGGATCGGGACACTTGATATGCTCTTTTTGACCAACATGTGTATACAATCCATCACCGGTGTCTCCATCGTTGCTGTTGCCAGGTTCGTGTACGTGCCGATCTTGAGCTCTCGCAGTGGCTTGCGCAGGTTCTGGGTCTCTTTCACGTTGACGGAAATGAATTTGAGAATGCGGTACTGGGTGATCACGCTGACGACCATTTCCCTCTGCGTCTCATCGTCAGTATCAATCAAAGGAATTCTGCGGGCCCGCGAGGCAAGCATTCGGCGGCAGGCATCGTAGAGTGGCTCCAGCGGGTGTATCGAGACGGTCTCAATGGGCGTGACTCCTATGGCTCGCTCAATCTCTCGCAGGCTGTTCAGGCGGAATTGGTCCACTCGTTGCAAGGCATCCGGGTTTTGCCAGTAGTATTGGACAACGTTTATATAGTCCGAGGTCGTTAGGAGGCCCGCGAACGTGGATGTCTTCGAGTCCCATAGTGGCGCAGAGACAATTGCTACCCCATTCGTCAATATGATCGCCAGTCACCGCAATCCTTTTGTACGCACCGCATTGTGTGAGGATGTTCAAGCTCTTCTTGACGAGAAGCGAGGTATCGAAGACGATGAGTCTGTAGCTGAGGGGTAGGACATCGTAGCTGGTGCGGACTTTGAGGAAGGCTCGTATTGCGCGCTACACAACGAAAATGCAGTCAGCCACACGTTCCTTAGTGGATGATGAAGTGGACGGCAACTGCTCCTGCACCACGCGAGATTGCTGCAGGATCGAGTAGGGAACCGTACTCACCAAGCCTTCGATCTGCTCCTTATCCAGCGGGGTCATGGGTGTGTCGCGCGTCGCAGGCCGGCTGCTTGGAGGAGCAGCGGCAGTCGAAGTACGAGCCGGGTATGGGCGGAGGAGGTCGCTGGGAGCTACAAAAGGCAGAGGCGGAGGAGAGGAGGCAGGCGTGGTAGTAGCAGTGGATGCCACAGGCAGACTTGCATACGGATTGGAAACTGAGGGGTGGTGGAGGTGGAGGGGGTGGTGGGCGTCGGTGCTGCTGTCTGTGGCACGTCCGGCGGCGGCGTCTTGGTGGTGTCGTGGAATGGGGAAGCGGCCGGTTGTGTAGGTGCTGGAGGTCGCATGACCGTCACTGGGCCCAAGGTCTGTGCCCTGGGCGCGGGATTGGGTAATATTTGGGCATGCGTCCCGGGCTCGCGGCTCATCCTCCCTCCTCTCGGCGGCTGGCGCCATGGCGTGTGTGCATTGGAGCCCGCAGACGCAGACCGGCGCGGTGATAAGTGGTGGCGCTGCGGGAGCGAGTCGTGTTTCGTGGGTATGTATGTGCGTGCTGCAGCAGAGTCGTGTGGATGACTGACTTGCTTCACTTGCTGCTTCCTGCTTCCTCGACGTCGATAAAAGAGTGACGCCGGACCCACTTTGTGGAGCGCCTCCACCGGCTAAATCGAGCAAATCGTGGGGAGGCACGTGTCTAAAACTCACTTCAGAAGTTCAGATCGATCACCATTCACTTCAATTGCGCATGTACATCGCACAACTACTTCGTGTCTGAGGCAGCACAATTTTGCGGCACTGCCTTCTTGTTCGGGAAACCCCTTCGTTGTGCGCCAAAAACACCGCCATGCCACCGCATTCCTCCCTCCCCTGCATTTTGTCACCCTCATGCCGCTCGTCTGATGTCGTCCCAACATGTCTAACTCAATGAAATCGGGAATACCAAACCCATGCCTTAGCTGCGACCTGGCTCCGACGTCGCTGCATCTGCCTTCTTCTTTGCCATTTCCAACGCTGCCGGATTCAACTCGGGGCCAGTCTCTTGATTATTCTCGACCTCATCTACGACGTCATCGGTTGTGAGTTTGGAGAGAGGCAGCGGAGGCGGTTCGGCACCTCCATCGAGCTGCTTTTTCGTTTCGCTCACAATGGCTTGAGCCTCGCTGATCCCGCCGGCCTTGGAAGATGGGTCACCGTCAACGCCAATATCCTTCACGTCTTGCGTTTGTTGCAGTGCCTTGTTGTCAAAGCGAACAATCATGCAAGACAGGTTGTCCGTCGAGAAGCGGGCCAACGCGTGGTCCACAAGCGCCTTCGACGCAATCTGTGGGTCTTGAATATTGCGGACAAGATCGACTGCCTCCTGATCCGAGCAGACATCCCAAAGCTGTACGTCAAAGTCAGTAAATGGGCTTTCACAAATGGGTGTTTGTGTACTTACGCCATCGCAAGCCAGGATGAGGAACTCGTCAATGTCTGGCTGGATGACAGTCTCGGTGGTATATGGGTGACCTGTCACCAAATCCTTCATGTACGCATCTCCAAGCGCTCTGGTGACAGCAAGCACGCCGTTCACGCGGTTGTTCAAAATCAGTCCACCGGCGCCTGCAATGCGCTTGCCTTCATTCTCATCGCTGCCTTTGTGGTCGTAGGAAAGACGCAGAGCCTTGCCATTGCGGCACAAGACAATACGAGCATCACCAACGTTGGCAGTGTAAAGCACACGCTGGCGCGATGCGTTCTCTCTCAGTCTGCTCTCAACAGCCGGGGACACTGGCGTCTCTGCATTGCCAGGGGCATCACCTTTCTGTGCGGCCACAGCAGCTGGCGCAATCGCAGTCGAACCAGTAGCCGATTGCGAGTTGGGTATCCGATCTTCCCAGCGCAGCACTGCAATCACAGCGGTACAGCCACTGTTCTTAAGCGGGAGCTTCTCCAGCTGCTGGTCGACAGACGTGAAGGTCATGTCCAATAACTCCGGTATCGGCGTATTTGGGTACTTGCGAATGATCTCCTCCAGCAAGAGATGGACCTTCTTACCGCACCATTCTGCCGCAAAGGTACCTGCATGGCCGTCGAAGATGGCAAAGTAGCCGTTGTCAGTCTCGACAACGTCCTTGCTGGTCTTCGTGCTCAGGCTGGCCTCTGAAATGGTCGAATCCCGAGACGGTGCCTCCGTGAGGGTGAGAGAGTTTTGCTTCTTTAGCGAGGCATCTGAGCCAAGTGCAGGAGCAGGAGTACTTAGGAAGTTATATAGGTAGGCGTGGGTGTCCTCCATGGTGCGTCTACACTTCTTGTTCTTATCCTCGGTGACGCCGACGCGGAACGTCGAGCGTGGGCCAGGCGCGGACTCGCCGGCTGAATTGTTGCGCGAGCCTTGCGGCACGCTCAACGCGGGATCTGCACGACCAAGTTTCTGCATGGGAGTCTGGTTGGCATTGACTGGCTTCTGCTCTGGTGAGCTGGAGAAGTTGGACGATATAGACTCCTTCGTCTTGTTGAGAAAGTCGCGGGCGCGACCCACGCCGCTGCTCCGACGCTTTTTCTCGGTGCCCGTTCCATCGTCGACGGACTTGCGAGTGGGACTTCTCATGTCGCCGCTGACTTCGTCTTTGCTCTCTTCTTTGTTCTCTGCAATTGCGCCAATGTTATTGGCGAAATTAGGGCTGTGCGGCGACTCGGCGGCGCTGCCATCTCCACCAGTCGACGTATCAAGCGCTTCCTTGCTGCCATTGTTGGAGCTGCCGAACATCCTGTTGAGCAGTCCTCCCTGACCGGAGAGACTGCGTCTCTTGCTTCCGGCCAGATTGGTGCTTTGCTTGGTAGCGGTGCCGCTCATGTATATAGAGGTCTTGGATTACTCTGTGCGGTCTTGTGTTCGTACGAGTGTCGAGAGTGATGTAGCTTCCACAGTGAATGAAGTGTTGGGAGCCGAAGCAGGAGAGGCTTCAAGTGAAGCTCGACGAGGGCGGAGGGGGTGTATTGAGGTGTGTATGAGCGATCGCAAGTAACGTCGGTGTCTATGATTGCAAGTGTCTTGCAAAGGAAGAAACGTCAGTAGTCGCTTTGGCAGGGTTCAGCAGGAAGGCAAGCAAGCAGCAACAAGCAGTGGGGTGAAGTACCGGAGTGGTGGGTTGCCGATGGATGCGCGCGGACAATGAGGTGTGATGATGAAAGCGAGAGGCCGCAAATTGTAGCAGCCGCCCAGTTCCACACGTCGTCGGAGCCTTTGTTCGTCGGGAGCGCAGCGTCTGCAGTGGGAAGTGGTGAGGTGAGGTGGTGGTCGTGCTGTCTTGGCCAGTCGGTAGAGACGGAGTGATGTGGGAGCGTGCAGCTGCTGCGTAGAGGGGAGAGCGATGATCGATTTCCAAGCACAGCGAAACGCTTGAGGTCGACTAGGATGACGCCAATTCGGTCAACGGGATGTGCCTATGCTGCCTCGTGATCCGGAGGCTCGGGATTATGAGCAACGAGGACGGTCTGCCGAATGCAGGAATCTGCTCAGTTGGAAGCAATGCCTCGCTGTTGGCACGCGATTGAGCGTCGTTGTGGCAGTCACGTTGGTACAATAGAGCGTCTCGAAGCCGAGTGATGAGGGGCGACATCCGAGTCCCCCGCACAGCAACCAGAGCAGCTGTTTCGACAAGCACATATTTGATTATGTTCGCACAAACCGTCTTCTGGCTCTCCACGGCCCTGCATACTACCCGGACTACTCCTGATCAATCCGTGTTTCCAAGGAGCCGCAACAGCGAAGGTGGCACCATCACGACCGGCTGACTGCGCCTGCTAAGAGGCCGCGAATCTAGAACGAAACCTTCCCATACAAGCGTCAGGGCCACTTCACATGACCTAATAGTAGCATAGTGCTGAAGTTTTTCGACGGGCTTGATATTCTCCAGTTCTTACGAACTATCCTGTAGCAAACAGAACACGGTCGACGATGCGAATTCCCTCCCTGTAAACAGAAGGTCCGAGACAGAATGGTGTCGACGTGGAGACAAGCCATAAAACGCTGTACAAGTACAGACATGTTAAGCATAAAGTCGTGAATTCGTCATTTCCGTAGACCGTCAAGTCTTGCCTGGAGGTCGTCGTCTCCAGGATCGCCACCAATCGCCTGTGCCACCTTTCCGTCCGCCACGGCGCTCTTTTGAAGACCTTGGGGCGTCTCGCCGAGCTGGTCCCAGTCAGTATAACACAGAGCTTCGAACAATGACGAGCACTCACAGTCTGCGACAAGTCCACTCCAATCTCGTCCAAAACCTGGTTGACAACTTCCTCGCCCTCTTCCTCGTCTTCCAAGCCAGTAACATCGTCGATGGCATCGTCCATCATTTCCTGTCGCTGATCCATGATGTCGTTCTCCTTTTCAAACTCCATGGCTATTCGTTGCAATGCTGGGAGATTCATCTGTCTGTTCATGCTGCCCAGGAGCTGTGTTGCGCCTTTCATGCTTGTCATCATCTGCTCGTTACTCCGTACGGTCTGCGATTGTCAGTCCAAGTCACCGCATTATCTAAATCGTCAAAATACCTGTATCCGCAGCGATATAGCTTGCAGTTGTGTTCGCATCTGGTAGAATTTCTGAATGTATCTTTGCCCTTCATCAGCACAAGCACGTTGCTTCTGATATTGAAGTTGTACCTCCTTGTCCGGACGAGATCCTTCGCCTGGACCTTTACGGCACCCATCTGACCATTCTTTGCATTCTTCTTGATATCCTGCACCAGCTTCTTCTCTTGCTGCTCGAGCTTGGTCCTCTCGCGGTCGAGTTCGCGCTGTGTCTTTTCGAGGGCCCGTTGATGCTTTCGCAATCGCTCTGCCGGCGTCATGCGCTTGCCGAACGCCCACTCGATGACCTGCAATATCTGTGTCAGGGCCGCTGTCCATCTGCAAACCAATACGAGTCGCATACATTCATGGTCGCGGTTCGCCCTTCTCGTGAAAATTTCGTGTGTTTCGGCGGATCTGTAGATTCTGCGGATGCCGTAGTCGTGTTGTGAGAGTTCCAGGGAGTTGAAATGGCAGGCAAGTAATTGCCGCCTGCCGCATCAAAGAGAAGCCTGTCGGGCTGTCACTTGTGGTTGAAGCCCGTGCAGCTACAAGCACGTGGGGGCGGGTTGCTCGGCACAGCCCTACAGAGTTTGATCCGGGAGCCGAAGCAACTTTCAGATGTCATCAGTGAAACGCGCACATTCTTCCTTCAATACACACACGGCGTCCGCGCGCACCACGACTCGATACCACCAGCATGACCTGACCGACGCGGCGATCCGATGATGAATTCGAACAACCCTTTCGGCGATGGCGCCGCCGGGCCCAGCTCCAGCGGCAGCTCGTTCGCCACAGGACAGCAGGGTTCCGGGAGACCGCAATACATGACCTACGGATCAGGATCGATCTCGCAGAGTGCCGCCAGACTTCAAGCACTCCTCGACGACGATTCGGGGTATGGCGGAAGCAGCACTGGGGAGGAATCGATGGGCAATTCGTGGCACCCAGGCCCAGGGGTCGATCGCTTTACCCCAGCACACACTCCAGTGCTTCCAGGAGAGAGCAATGAGGGCTCTGAGAACGAGAGGCGAGCCCTGGCGAGCCATATACACCAGCTATACTACAACCAGAACAGGACAGCACTAGGAAGAGCGATCAATCAGACAGTGGATACTTTGAAGAAGCTGCAAGAGATGAACGCAAAGTGGCCCGCACATTACCCTACCGTCAAGAGGGCTGCACAGACTCAATCTGGCATACCAGACTCTCGACCAGGACTTTCGCACACTCAATCGACCATGCAAATGGAGAATCAGGAGGCTTTACCAAGCAGACCACAACCACCGCGTCGCGCCGGCACTTCATTGGGAGAAATGGGAGAACAAGTCGAGTCCAATGCAGATGAAGCTGCTCAGGCCGCTGAAGAGCCAAGACTTGTCACACCACAACTGGCGCAAGACTTCTCTGTGCTCAAAATTGAGCTCAAGATGGATGGACTAGCACAATCGGAGATCGTCCACTCCCTAGAGAAGCAATCTGTCGCGTCGCTCTTGGACAACCAGATCCAAAACAGCGTTCGACATCTCTTCGCTTTGCGTGAACGTATTGAAGACACGTCGAGTAAAGTCCTGGTCACAGGTGATCTCAATGCAGGAAAATCGACATTTTGCAATGCACTGCTGCGCCGAAAGATCCTGCCCGAGGACCAGCAACCATGCACTAGCATCTTCTGCGAAGTGCTCGACCAAAGAGAGAATGGCGGTGTTGAAGAAGTCCATGCGATTCCTCATGGCGTGCTATACAACAGAAACGACGAGAGCACATACCACGTTTATGCATTGAAGCAGTTGGAGGACATTGTCGTCGACAGCGACCGCTATTCAATGTGCAAGATCTACATCAAGGACATCCGTGGAGTCGACCAGTCGCTACTAAACAACGGTGTAGTCGATATCGCACTGATTGATGCGCCCGGTCTCAATAACGACTCTCTCAAGACTACGGCAGTCTTCGCCCGACAGGAGGAGATTGATGTGGTTGTATTCGTCGTATCTGCTGCCAACCACTTCACTCTATCTGCAAAGGAGTTCATCTTCAATGCTGCTAGAGAAAAGGCGTACATGTTCATGGTTGTCAACGGCTTCGACAACATTCGGGACAAGGAGCGATGCGAACAGATGATTCTTAAGCAAATTGCCCACCTGAGTCCGGCAACTTTCAAGGAGTCATCAGAGCTCGTCCATTTCGTCTCCAGCAATGCCATCCCTGTGGCTCCAGGACCAGATGGGCCAAGAGGAAATGTCAGTGGAGGCGGCGGATCAGGAGGGTCATATTTTGATGGCGGCGATGACGAGCCTCCAAAGGACGACGACTGTGAGCCGAAGGGCAAGCATGGCGAGCCTGGCTCTCCACCCAAGAAGAAAGGCAAGGGCAAGGAGAAGGAAGCCATGGACGACTTCAGCGAGCTGGAAGCATCATTGCGACGGTTCGTCTTGGAGAAACGTTCTCGCTCAAAGCTTGCACCCGCAAAGACATACCTCATGAATGTCCTTGGTGACCTGGGTACGCTCGCAAGTGTTAACAAGGATGTGGCGCAGAACGAATTCGATCGTGTCACGGAGGAACTTCGCAAACTGGAACCCGCCTTCGAAAAGTCTAAGAAAGCACGCACCGAAGCAGACGACAATGTCGCAAATGAAATCGAAGAAGCGTCCAACGACGTCTATGCCTTGGCTCGTAACGCTATCACGGACTCCATCGCTCGGGTTGCGGAAAGCGATCTGGGCGTGCAATACCCTGGCGTGTTCGGTGCATATGGGTACGCGGACGACTTGAAAGTCGCAATGTTGAACCAGATCACAGAGACCGTACGATGGTGCGAGGAGCGGGCCCGAGAGAAGACAGTCCAGGGCGTCAGCAGCATCAAGTCTCTCGGTCTCCTGCATCTAGGCGATCAGTACGTCGACCTCACATTCAGATCGGAGAAGATGTTCAAGAGTCGACGTGATGCTCTCGCGCGACAAGTTGACTTCGAGACTGAGATCTGGGACTTTTTCGACCTCGCCAACATCTGGGAGCGCCAAGAGAAGGTCGCAGGAACCAGCATGGCGGTCACTGTGGCCGGTGTCGTTGGTACCAGAATGATTGGAGGCGTAGGATGGCTAGACGGTGCTCTGACAGCAACAAAGATCGTAGGCACCAACAACCTCCGGAGAATGTTCCTTCCTGGGTTGGTACTGGCTGGTAAGTTGAAACCACGTTCATTGACGAAGGATCATCACTAACGCTAAATACAGTTGCACTGGGTGTTTCGTACGCAGTCTCGCAGATTCCCCAATCGCTGCCTCGGCGATTGAGCACGAAGCTTGCAGCACAACTCGCTGCTCTCGACTACACACACTCTAACTCGCACCGCATTAGCTCAGAAGTCCGCCGCGCGCTCAAGTACCCTGCAGACAGACTACGCGAAGGCCTCCAACGAAGCGTTGAGCACCTCCAAGAACAGAAGAAGGAGACGGTCAAAGTCCAGAATGAGAGCGAAGTCGCCCGCAAGTATTTCAGCAACCTGGTCCGCGAGAGCAGCGACATCTGCAACAGAGTACAAGGCGTAGACCTTGAAGGCCCAGCGCCCGGTATCGCAGCGAGTTATGACATGTAAGGTAGTTGAGCAAAAGGAATCATCGGAATGGCGTTAGGGGTTGATTATGGGGGGTTTTTTTTTTGGAGAACGCATTATCATGATATCCTGGGGCGACTTTGGCGTAGCTATACCCTTCTCACCTGTGCAGATTGAAATCTTATCATCTGAAAAACACGATGTGCTTCTTGAGTCCTCAGCATCTTGCGTACATGTAGTCAGACGAATTCGAAGAGTCGGGTAGGACAAGCATTGCATGTGAACGCCAACGTCATCATGGAATCTTCACGCTCACATGCACTTTATTTGGATGCGATCAGCCTGCTGAGCTCAACCCTTCCTATACAATGTAACACCTAGACGACCTGCGCCGCCGCGCGCCTTGACATTCATATTACCCGAGTCTCGCCTCGAAAATGAAGAAGACGTTACTGTTGGTCTTCATCCACGGCTTCAAAGGCACCGACCACACGTTTCACAGCTTTCCCAAGGACCTCCGCGCCGCGCTCTCCTCACATCTTCCCAAGATCAATGTGTTGGCTATCACATATCCTCAATACGATACGCGGGGAGACTTGAAGGAGTGTGTAGCGAGCTTCAAAGAATGGTAAGACAAGTCAATGCGATATGCGGCTAAGGATTCGAGATATCTAAAGGGAGTTCGCAGGCTTCAAAATAAAGTCATCGATCTCGAGGTGGCCGCGAAGACACCTTCACCTACTGTGGACCCTTCGGTTCATGTCGTCCTATGCGGCCATTCTATGGGTGGCATCGTCGCCGCAGAGACGCTTCTCAGCGTTGCCCGAGATGAGCCCGTCCCTTCGTCCTACGGAAACAACACTGCGAACTCGACAACCGAGTATGACCGCCCTCCGCCGAATGAGACGTCGACGTTATTCTTCCCATATATACAAGCTATTCTCGCTTTCGATACGCCGTATCTGGGGATAAGCCCGGGCGTCCTTGCACATGGCGCTGAAGAGCAAGCGTCAAGTGCATATAAGGCATATGAAACAGCAAGCAAGATCTTCGGATGGGGTTCATCGAAGTCTACGACAGCACCGCCTGTCACTGAAGCTGCGGGTAAGGGACTACCTGCAGCGAATGCCAGTGGAAGCAAATGGGGAAAATATGCCATGGTGGGCGGTGCAGCGGCAGCGATTGCTGGTGTCGCTGGTGCTGCGTACCTCAACTGGAATGAAATCAACCAAGGTGTTACTTGGGCTACCAGTCACTTGGAGTTCGTTGGATGTCTAGCAAGAGGCGCAGAACTACAGAAACGAGTTGAAAAAGTGGTTGAACTTACACGGACACACAACGTGGGCTTCGCGAACTTCTATGGTGCCCTGGACGAGAAAATCACAAGCCGAACCAAATACGCTGGAGCCTTCGTGGGACAAGACCGGACATTCTGCGTGATTCCAAAGCAGTCTCGCATAGGAGGATCGCCCACTGGTGCCAAGCGAGGACCACCATCAGCTGAAGCAGGAGCTTCACGACCAAAGAAACATACCAGCAAAGGCGAGACTGATATGCAAGCCGAGTTCGACCAGGGCGAGCAAGTACATCAGTTTGCGGAGGACACTTCTAAGAGCAAGGGGCACTGGGTAAAGAATATAAACCCATCTGCTAGCGACGAGGTCATGTCGCACACGGCGATGTTCTCGCCCGACAAGAATCCTGATTTCCATGCAATGCTTGAGCGAGCGCGACATCAAATTGAAGAATGGGTTCAGGGATCTTGGTATGAAACTTCTAGAGACGAGCCGGGGCCAGATGTTGGAGAAGCAGAGCAGAGCGCGACTGCTAGAGATGAAGCGGATGATCAGATGGAAGAGGAAGTCGCTGCTGCGGTCGTGTGATAGTAAACACAAGGATCGCCAATGCCTCATCAAGATCGGGAAGACCAATTGCCCTCTTCAAGCACCCAACATCGGATTCATCAATACGCCAACACTCGAATCATCCAATGATATTGCTATTCGCCATAACCAATACTCGTGAGAGCTGCATGACATTATCAGAGATCATGCTGAACTTGGGAGAGCGGCGTGGGTTTCAATCCTTGGAAAGAAGCATGTATCCCCCATTGTGGTCTCTATCGGGTATCCAGTCCTACACTGGTTCACACTCAGGATGCGATACGAGTATAATATCTAAAAGGCGTAGGATGCAGTACTCCTCCCATTCCCTGATATTGGTCGCCATTATCGAGGAATGGAATGACCTCGTCGGTTCCTTGAATACTCACCCATTGCACGTCGATTCGACGGCACATGCTCCTGGAAGGATGTCGTTCAGAAAGGTCTATCTCCGGGCCGGGAGTGATGGCGATATGTGGCCGCGGGTGATGAGCTGAGGGAGTGCACTCTTTTGATGCGTTGAAGGAGCAACAGATGGATCCGGAGTCAGACATCATGAGACTGCATCCAAACTGCCTTTCATGCATCGCTATATCAAACCCACTGGTCACGTGGTAATGCGCGAGATCGGAGCTCTTTGCTTATCTCGACTGACTTCTCGTCGGAGCTGCGATAGGCAAATACACCACCTCTCACTCGCGCGCTATCTGTGCCCACTCACATCTTCCCATCTCGCCGTCGCCTCATGCAAGACATGTACGATCCGTTCCGTTACGATCGAATGCGGGTGGCCCTGCGCCGACGGTATCGATGACAGCACGCCCAACCAAGCCGCCTTACTCGCGCTCAGCGACTGTCCCGCGCTGTGATGACAACAGGCAAGTACTCTTACCACATCGCTCTTCCTGACCACCGAGACGGTATTACTCCTGCGAGCCGCGGTGTCTTCCTGTTGTATCACTCCTCCTTCTACAGCATCTCTTTGTATTGTTCCTGTGTCTCCGACCCTCAAGCGTGTTAGAGGTACAGCTTCGTCCCTCGTACCCCTCACCCCTCCGTCTGTACTAGCAAGAGCCGGAATAGCAGCGTTGGAACAGAAGCAAAAGACACTCCACCAGCATCTTTGGGCTCGCCGGGAGAGTCACAACTCAAACAAAAGCAGCAGGCAGCACGTGGCTGAGCACGAGACCACCGTCCGGAGGATCACGCACCTGTTTCTCTGTGTCAGACGACAACGACACCCTCTCAGTCGTTAGACGATCGCGTCTTCTACCTCTGCAACAGCTTTCCAACTCTTCTGAGCGTCACGATGTCATGGCTCCCCCTCTCTGCCCTTGAGCCCGCCCTTCCAGATCATTGCGTCCCTTCGAACGACTTCCTGTACAAGTTCAGCAGCACCTTTCATACCTGCGTCCCCACTCCGTTAGCCTTCACCTCCAATGTACTCGGAACTCTCAGTATCGTTGCCTGGCTGTTCGCTCAGCTACCGCAGATATACAAGAATTGGGTCTTACAGAGCACATCCGGTCTATCTATATTCTTTTTGGTGGAGTGGTGTCTGGGAGACGTGAGCAACTTGCTTGGAGCACTCTTTACACACCAAGCAAGCTGGCAGGTCGCAATTGGCTGCTACTATGTCTTCGTGGATGTCTGTTTGGTCGGACAGTGGTTTTGGTACGAGAAGCTGAGACATGGACACCCGGTGTTTCGAGTATGGGGGAAACAACAGCCCAGAGACGATGGAAACGGAGATAGCAGGATGGAGCAAGTGGTGATTGAAGGTATGCCGGTGGACAGCAACAGTGAGCGAGAGGTGAACCCGTCTGATCATATTGTTTCTGAAGGTGAGGATCCCACCAAACCGCCAACCAGACCGAAGATCATTTTCCGCACCCCGACTTTCGATGGCAACACAGTGGAGAAATCGAGCCTGTCCGGAACACCAAGTGGACGAACGATTCAGCGAAGAGGAGGAGGCTCGTCGCCCCTCCCGTCGCCTTCCCCTCGCACCGTCCTCCTCATCGCCTGTCTAATCGCAATCGTGCAAGCCTCACCCATATCCAAATCAACATCAACCCCTCTCCACACCTCGCGATCAACTCCCACAACCCTAGAGCGCGCCGGCACAATCCTCTCCTGGATCTCCACAATCCTCTACCTAGGCTCCCGCCTCCCCCAACTCTTCAAAAACTACCGTCGCAAATCCACCTCCGGCCTGTCCCCCCACCTCTTCATCGCAGCCTTCTGCGGCAACCTCTTCTATTCCTCCGCGCTGCTCACCAACCCTTCCGCCTGGCAGGACTTCGAACCTCACGGCGGCGGAGGCTGGACTGGACAGGAAGGCAGTGAGCGCGTGACGTGGTGTCTGGCTGCGCTGCCGTTCTTTTTGGGGGCTTTTGGGGTGTTGGGGTTGGATGCGAGTGTGGGCGTGCAGTTTTTGGTGTATGGGGAGGGTGGGGAGAAGTTGGTTGTTGTTGACGAGGAGGAGAGGGGCTCGGGGTCGAGGTTTCAGTGGAGGAGGGTTAGTGGGTGGATGAGGGGGTGGGTGCCGAGTGTTAGTTATGGGATGGGGAGTGGGGAGAGGGAGGGGTTGCTGCAGCCGCCTGATGGCGGACGACAGCAGGGGAGTGGGGAGGGGTATGGGGCGTTGTCATGAGTGGTATGATTTATGATTTGGCATGAGCTATATGAGTCGCATGGCATAGTATAGAGCGGACCGAGTTTTTTTGCACTAAGGAGCATGATCGAGGAGTCCGATTATTGAACAGTGGAACAGAATTTTGAGGCATGAACAGGATATGATGCACGTCATACATACTCCTATGCTGGAAAATCAATCCTGATGCTCTTTATCCCTCTCTCTGACTGCGTCCACTTCATCCAGTTCTAAAGTACGACATCCCCTCCCACAACACCCTTCAATGCTTCTCCGTAAAGTACCACGGCTCTCGTCCATCATAAACCTCTCCGGGCGTCTGGAACGGCAAATCAACAACCCCCTCGAACACACTCATATCCGGCAGGCCCACCTTCTCATCCCCATTCCCCTCATCCTCCGTCTCCGAATCCTCATGTCCCTCATGCCCCATCACCGTCTCCTTCGGCCTCAAGACAGGCAACAAAACCCCACACTCCCAATTCCGACACGAAATCCTCTTGATCTTCCGATCAGCCGGCAACTCTCCCCACGCAGACTTGGACATATTTGCAGAGCCCACGTAGACCCAAGCGACTTGCTCGGAGCCTTGTTTCCCTCGTGCGCATAGGATTTTGTTGTGCGACAGAATACCCCGACGAGTGGATTGGTAGTCTCGAAAGACCTCTTTGGGAAAGGTTTTTGCCTCGAAGTATTTTCGCTGGAGGCAGATTGTGCCTGCGGTTCCGGCTGTGGAGGCTTGGACAGTTTCTCTGGTTGGGAAGTAGATTCTTAGCTTCTCGAGGACTTTGTAGGATGGGGTAGTGGTTTTGTTGTTTGATTTGGGGCCGAAGAAATTGGCGGCGGCTTTGGAGCGTGCTGCGGCAGCTTCGAAAATAAGGTCTTTGCCTTGGGCTGCGGAGTGAAGATCTTGGAGGTATTTTTCGTTTAATGTGCCAATAGAAGAGGCGGCGAAATCGATCTCGAGGTCGTCGGTAGTCGTTAGGTTCAGTTCTCGTATAGCTCGGCTGAGACCTAGAACGCCGGTGCGATCTGCGTCCTCGCCGTTGTGGACGCCTCCGACGGTGTGTATGAACGCCATGTTTTTGGTCGCCACGAAGTCGAAGTCGAGTACTCCTTGTCTGACTTGAGCGTCTAGGCCTTGCTTCCGTATAAAGAACATGAGCTCTTTTCCGAAGGACGTAAGATCTTCAACAGCCTGTTTAGTACCCTCTGGTAACCGCGGAAGATCGATGATGAACACGCTGTTCTCCATCAGACCAGTCTCGCCCCAGTCGAAATTGAGAAGATTGGCAGAAGGTACCGCGATCCTCAATTTATTCCGGTGAAATAGTAGCATGAGCTTGGAGTGCATGCAGTTGATCAGACCGCTCATAGATGGAAGACACAAGCGTAGAAATGCAGAGCTCTTGTCTGCTTCTTCCAGTAATTTCACGCGTTCGTGTGGATCTTTCACTTGCATGACGAAAATGACCTTGGTCTCGCCTCCGTTAAGTGCTGTCTTCATTTTCGAAAGCACCCATTCGTCGTCCCATTGGAATGCTGAAAGGACGGCTGTGCGAACGCTGTTGGGTTCGAGGACTTCTTCTAGCTTGATCTCGTTTCCGTTTCGTTCGTGTCCAAAGGCCCATGTCTTCTTGACCACTCCGTTGGGATATTTGAGAGATCCTTGAGGGAGAGATTCAGCAGGGGTTTGACTCGATGATGTGTCTGTCGCATTCGGTGTTTTTGCTGATGCCGGTGTCTTCATGTTCTTGACAGCTGCGTTCGCAATCTCCGGCTTTCGATTCCTTTGGTCCATCTGCACCATGGAGGTGAATGACTCCAGTCCAGTACCGCTTCCTGTGGTGGTCATCGTTCTCTCCTCAATTTTCGGCGTCTTTCGTGAACTTCGTACAGGAGGCGAAACTGATCGCTCTCTCTTCTTTCGCGCAGCTTGTCTGGCGAGGCGCTCTTCTTCCATGACTTTCCGATCAAGGCCTGATATGCCTCCGAGTTGCTCGTTTGCGTCCATGTTCTGCGAGGTGGTGAAGGAGCGAGTGAAGAAGGAAACTTGAAGTGTGCCTACGCGTTTTGTTGATAGGACACGAGAAACGCCGCGCCAGTACCGAGCAGGCAGCCACATGCACGGAAGGTATCACACGCAGACGGCCACCATTCGCAAGTCTGTATGCCTCGATGTATCGATGGCAGGTGCCGTGTTTGACGAGAGAAGGCGAGAAGAAGTTGTCGTTTGATGGAAGGTAGGTGGTACACGCTAGCGCGATTGTCGGCCAGCCGACTGGGACTTCACCTCCTCACTCACGTTCGCTTCTCAACATCAACACAGAAACAACAACACTACCGCGAGAACGCCAGACGGCATGGAGTCAGCAGCACAAACGACCCTGGACGAAGCTGGCGCAAACGTGTTACAGCGAACAGTAAGAATCGATTCTGAACATGCAGTATTATTATTACAATACCGCTCATGACCTGAAACCATCACTCCCAGAACTTCGTCTCGTCCGACTCCGACTCAGGTTCATCCTCTTCATCCGCCCGCTCATCTACTTTCCAGGCGGCGATTGGCAATTCGAAGGCCTGTGCGATCCCGAACGCCGCCTCTGTCTGCAAGTCACTCCTGTACATGTCGTCAAAGATTTCCACCCATCTCGCTTCCACTGCTGTCCGATCCGCCATATCCTCCCATCTATCCATATCATAAGTCAGTATGGATACCAAACAAGACATACGTGCCGTAACACACTGAGTAGCTAGACCAATTCGACCGATTGCCTGCCCAACTCGTAGTAACGAACCACTCCGGAGGTCCAGATCGGGCGCCACCATACGGGATTCCCCAAAACTTTCAACAATGCTCCTCTTGAGGCGCTCGTGATCGATATTGTAGTTGCGGCACATCTTCGCGCACTGAAAGTCCAGTTCTCCTTCGGCGGTGAAGTCCCCAGCATATCTCCGCATAATGAGGGCTTCTTCAAGCAGCATGACGATAGAGATCCCAATTTGGGCTTGCAGATCTGGATCTTCAATTGGCGGCGTGCCTTCGCTGCTGGTGGCTGATCGGGATCCTGACCCAACCAATGTCCGCGCTTGCGATTCGGCTGCATTCTACGATCCGTCTGCACTTTGCGATCCGTCTGCACTCTGGGAACTGTTTGCATCCTGGGAGCCGTCTGCATTCTGCAGCCCTTCTTAATCACTGTAATCTTGATGGTGAGCTGAATCATTGTGTTGGGTGCTGGACATGGCAATTTGGTCTCAGGATGGCGCGAGTTGTTCGCTGTTATGAGAAGTCTGCCTACGACTGGCAACGACCAAAGCTATATACACAGGCTCATGACCTTCCACACCCCCCCGAAACGTCTTGAAAGCAAACATATTTCATGAAAGCATTATTAGGAAGCGAACAGGCACGATCGCCCTTCGGACAGGATTGAAGCTCAGGCAAACATCCTGAGGGAATGATTCTGTTGTTGGCTTGCTCGCTGTCATTATTCTTTAGTCGCCGTCGAGCTTTCTTGCATCTTCTCTCTTTCATGACACAACACGGCCGGTGGAGTACTAGGCAAAATAGAGAACATCAAATCATCGGAAAATACTGACAGTTATCACAGCAGACAACACTAGAAAGGCAAAGTATTCTGTACTTTTCTCGAAAACAATCATCATGATCTGGATTCCAATCATATCCAGATACTGGCTCTATGCGATTCCCGCTTTCTCTTCGGATCGCCAGTCCACTGGAATCAACGCTCGCGAATATCTCTCAATTTGTACGCCTCACGCCAAGCTCATGCACCGACTCGAAAGTGCGTTCCATTCTCTCTCGCAGCACAACTACATCGTTCGGATGAGTCTACCTACGCGAGCCATCAGCATAACAATCAAATGAAGAAAAAGGTGTGCGCACCTCGTAGTCAGATCCACCAATCCAATTGCCATCCCAACCCTCAACGACGATACTCACTTGAGCGGCGACTCTTCAGAATCGTTTGCCGTGCGAAGGGTGGGCATATTATTGACAGCTTTATTGATGAGGTCTTCGGGGTTGATGTGATCCTGAGCGCATACAGTGATGAGGTGTTTGTGCCTTCTTCTGCGACTTTGGTGCCCCCGAGATGTCGACGGATCGCGAAGCCTTTTATGGGGGCACTGGTGATGAGGAGGATGATTTGCTTTTGTAGTTGCCGATCCGAGAGCGCTGGTGAGAAGGTGGTGGATATTGCGGATCGGTTTCAGGAGTAACCAAGTTGTTGAGAGCTGCTGTTGGCGATGGGAGAAGCCATATACACTAACGAGTGACCTTACCGCCTCTTCCTGAACAATCTCGGAAGGCAAACATGCCATAAAGCATCATCAGGAAACGACCAGACACAGTCAGTCTCCAGAGAGAAGCGAAGTCCTTGGTTTGCTTGCTGTAGTTATTTTTTGTTCGTCGCTGAATCTTCTTGTGTCTCCTTGATTCGATGAAACAATACACGGCTATGAGACTACTGGAGGGCGTAGGAAAAAAGCAAACATGCGAAGTCGCTGACATCCATCGAATCACGTCTGAAATGGCCGAGCGTCATCGCGGCCTGATCCAATCACATCCAGAAACTGTATCTGCAGCCTTCATTTCGTCTTCCCCTCGGATCGCCAGTTCGTAGGCCTCACCGTTCGCAAAGACCCATCATCTACCTCAAATGATATTTCCTTTCGCGTGCATGATATCAATATCAATCATCCGGGTAAAGAGACGCATCAATTCCTTCGAGAAATCTCTTTGGTGATCCGGAAATGGCCACCTGTACGAAAAGATTCGCCATCCGCATGAAAAATCAAAAAGGTTTCGAGGAAGAGCCGTAATCACCCTTTAGTTATATCCATGAACCGATTACCCTTCCCATACATATCAACGATACCACCTCGAGGTTCTCAGTCGACGCCACCATTTGAAAATTTGGCTCGAACAAGTCATTCGCGATTGTATTCATCTCTTCGAACCTGGAGTAGTTCTGTTAGTTGCATATCCTGGTTCAGAGGTTCTCGATCGCTCTTTCGATTTCGAGTTCACCAGCACGTCGCCGCACGGCGATGGCTTGTGCAAGGGCTATGACGAGGTAGTCCATCAAACTTCGTGTCCCGGGGCGGCAGACATTCTTCTTTGATCTCAGAGGGAAATACAAGTTGCTTGCTGTTGTGGAAGCTCTCCTCACGTCGATGAGCATGGTTATATAGACCTACATGTTTCCTCGAACAGTCTCGGACAAAGGCAAACATACCTGAACGATCCACCTAGAAGATACTAAACACAATCAGTCAGTCAAAGCCGCTAAGAGAAAGACCTTTACCTGAGCCAAAGACAAACGTAAGAAAATGAAATCACTCGGACTGTCTCGTTGGCTGCTTGGCTGTCGTTCCTCATATATCATCATATATTCATGCGTCTATCATGACGGATCCGCCATCGTTTTATGCCCTTCATCAAAAGCTTTCTGCCGTTGTCGATTGTTCCAATTCAGCGTGCGAGAGATACTATCGACCCAATCCTCGTTCCTGCGGTCCAGGGGAAGAACGCTCGGGAAAGGGAATCTACTGGCGGAGATTGTGACGTAGTCGCCTGGTTTCAGTTCTGATCTATATCTCATGATCAGTACAGGGTATGTGAGTATGTTTGAGATGGGTGCTTACCTCTCCTTGCCGTCAAAAGAAGCCCAACAGCTAGCTCGAGCGTCATATGGCACACCAATTCGTAGTACGATCGTATCTGGAAGGATGATCGGTCTGAAGCTTAGGGTATGCGGTGCGATAGCAGTGACAAGAATCACCGGGTTCTCAGGATGGCATAGAGAGCCACCAGCAGCCAGGTTGTAGGCTGTAGATCCTGTAGGCGTGGCAACACATATGCCATCAGCCTGCACCGTAGTGAAGTGCTCGTCGTCTCCAAAAACTTCGATGCTGCTCATGGTTGGATTAGGGCCGCGGTCCATTACGATGTCGTTGAGGATATTATGACTTCCGTCCGGGCGGTGCGTACCGACGTCGTCGCTTCCGGTTCCGATTAGCTCGTCGACCAAGTCTCGAGAGTGTTGCTCGGTCTCGTCTTCTTTCGGTATTGATCGCATAACAGTGCCTTCGAAACGCAGTCGCAGAGAGACGCTGACGCCCTCTTGAAATGCTCTCTTCAGCGTGTTTGGGTATGCTTCAAAGTCGAACTTGGTGAGAAAGCCGAGCGATCCAAGTGCGAACGACATGACAGGCGGTACAATCCGTTGGAACAGCCATGATGCATAGAGAACGGTCCCGTCTCCACCCAAAGCCAGGCATATTTCGAAAGTATGCGGTTTCTTCGCGCAGAGCTCATTCGTCCAGTATTTTAACCGGTCTTTGTACGACTCGTCCTTCTCGAGCAGCCCCTTTGAGTCGAAACTTTTACTATCCTCCATAGTGTCCTCAACCCAGACATTGTAATCTTGACCATCTGCGTTCTTTTGTCGTAGTAACCACTCCGTCATATCGCGCGTGTTTGATATGAGTTTTTGATCGTGCGCTTTGGTCAAAATGAAGACATTTCGGACTTTCAGTAGCACCCTGATATGACCCAGCTTTTTCGATAGCTCTCGAATGCCAAATGCCATGTCAGAGAGCTGCTTTTTTGTGAGCAGGCGCGATTGTGTGTGATGTTTCCCATCATGATCGACATGTTTACTGTCGCCTGGCTTGTGCAAACCGTCCTCCGTGACGATTACCTCTTCACCTCGCGTCTTTTGTTCGATCAACGAGTGTACAAAGCATGATGTTGTTTGCCGGTCTGATTTGGGTCGTCTCTTCGAGTCTGGAGGTACGAGGGAGGCTCTTCGTCGTTGCGCGTCCTGTTTTTCGAAGATGACTTCTAGACGATCTGATATGCTTTCTGAGTCGCTGGAACCCATGTTGCCGTAGTCTTCCTTCCACAAGGTCAGCTACATGCAACGGCCGAGCCGTCCGAGCTGCAAACCTCTTCATGTTCTTCTGTTTTTGAGCTCCCTTTGGCAAAATAGTCCGCTTCTTTTGACGCGCCATTGACAGCCATATTGGAAGCTCAAGTCGTGTTCTTCGTATGGGTGTTATCATTCGTTGGTGAGAGTTGAAAATACTCGTCTCTGCATTGAGAAATATTGCCGCGAACTTCGTGAATTCAGTGTCGAAGTTGGAGTTCGAGTCCGCGTGCGGGTCGTTTTGACGGAGGGGCCGCGGGGACGAGGAACCGGCCGGATGGTACGCTTGTGAACCTTATGTACAAAATCCGCTAGCGAAGCGCTACTTCGAAAATGAATTCGTCCCCTCACGACAACCGCTGGATTGAAACGATCAATTGCTTTTGAGAACCAGACATCGAGATCGGAAAAACCCATTCTGGAGCGGTAGGCGTGCATATATACTCTCATCACTGTCTCGTGGATGTCTGGATGATCGAGACCTCGCCAGAAGCTGACGAAGAGCTTACTCAACTGCAATCTGGAATTTGGAGGCATCCTCGGGCATCTGGACTTTCTTCCATTCTGGCAATTTGAAACTGCTGGGAACCCTCGTAGACAGAAGACTACAAAGAAACATTCTGGACTCCCGGAGCAAGTCCACCACTATGTCAAAATACACAATAACACCTTGGCGCTCTCACCACGACCTCCTCCAAATCCGCTCCCAATTCTACAACCTCTCCCCCAACAACCCCCAAACACCAACACAAACCCACCCCGACCCCCGCCTCACCGCCATCAACCGCGTAATGACCTGGAAACTCCGCGGCAACCTTCCCCACGCCATCGAATCCACCGCCCTGCTCACCGACGCCCTCCTCCACCACTCCAACCCCGCCAACTCCAGCTTCAGCATCCGCGCAGTCTATACCGCGGCCTTCACACGCTTCGTCACAGGCTTCTGCGACATCGGCCGCAACCGCGAAAGGTCTCTGGAGCCGAGTAGTATGTTAGTGATCGCCAAGCAGATCGGGATGCCGGTGGAATTTGTGGCGTTGAGGCATGAGGCGACGCATGAGGAGATGCCGGCGATGCGGCGGCTGGTGGGGGCGGTGAATGAGGGGTTGCAGTGGTTGTGGAAAGTTTATTGGAGTCGATTGGAGGAGGCTGTGAGTGAGGAGGTTGTGGTGGGGAAGTTGGCGGAGTTGAGGGTGCACGCAAAGGCGATTCTGCGGGAGTATCGGACGACGAGGTTGGAGGCTTTGAGGGCTAACGATAAGCCTGCGGGAGATGAGGCGCTTCTTAGGGCTGGTGAGATGTGTGTGGATCTTCTGGAGAGGAATGCACGTCGGATGCAGACTTTTGTGGATGTGCTGGTAGACGAAAAGATCTTGATGCCACAGAAGCGCGAGTAAGTCCACCCCAATTTTCATTTATGATAGCTGATGCTAATGATGAAAGACTCGGCGCACGGCTGGACGGCGCATACCTATTATGGGATCCTCTGCTGCAATTCATCGCGCAGCGACAAATGCGCTTCCTCCTAACGCTCATCCATAGCTTGCTGAAACCTCTAAGCGACGATGTTTCCGGCACAAGGAATGATGCCAATCTACAAGGCTTGTTCCTCTGGGCGTTACACATTTTGAGCTACAGGCTCAGCTCCGCCCTCGGGACCTATGACAGGCCTTTTCTGCGACGAGAAGCCATGGAGTGGTGCTGTATGAATCCTGGATACTGGGCGACGAAGCTTGGAGAGAGCCTTCTTCGAATAGAGGATGCTGAATTCAAGAAGGACTGGCGAGAGATTTTCGAGAGTAGCCAGCTGGATTTTGAGGTGATTACCAATGAAGAGGCGGAGGATTCCGGGGAGGATCTGGGTGAAGAGGCTCCAGAAGTGGTGGACGCCCGTGAGTATGCAGATGCCGGCAGCTGGATCCGTGCAGTTTCACCTTTTCGTGGCCCGTTCGGTACATCGGTATAGTGGACATGGACGCCACAGCGTCTTCTCCAGGATACCCAAATAGTTTTGGCATCAACCTTGGTCATAAAAACCCATCCCTCATCCATCTCTTTATCCCCCTCCAGCCTTGATAGCCTCGTCCCTCTCCACCACACTCTCCTTAAACCTCAACAAGAAAATCGTCTTCCCAGGCCACATCTCATCCCCCTCGCCCGCCGAATGCGCCGTCACCCCGTCCGTACTGAACCCCGCCGCATCACAGATCCCCTCGATAATCCCCGCGACAAAAGCCGCGCAGTTCAACTGGCTCATTTCCTTGGGTATACTGATGAAAGTATTCACCAGCGGCTCGTTATCCACAATCATATACTCGTTCTTCTTCGTGTTACTCTGCTCCAACGCATCCGCCGCGCGGTTAAATAGCGCCCTCCACAAGCTCCCATGGATAAACTGCAATAGATCCAGTATCCGAGTCGGGCGTGCTGCAGCACGGGGCGCAGAGCGATAGAGTAGCAGATCGAGCATTTTTATGCCTATGGGGTAGCCTGCGCGGTTGAGCCGGGACTCGATGTCCGAGACGGATGCTGACTTGGCATGGTGGTAGGTTATGAGGGTGTTGAAGAGGTAGGCGAAAGATGCGAGGGAGGTCTCGGTGGTTTTGGTGCGGTTGAGGTTGCGGTCGTAGATTGTTTTGCGGTTGGAGGGGTAGCGGAGGGTGGAGACGAAGGGTTTGGCGGGCGGGATGGCGGTGGTGGGGAGGGGTTGTTTGGAGGGTGGGTTAGCCATGGCGTGTTTTCCTTTATGGTTGGCGGTGATGGGTGATCATTGTTGTTGGTGTGAGCTGTACTTCGTAGTTTCATGTGAAGGTGGAGTACGCAGGGAAGGTGAAGCGGGCTGCCAAGGCGAGAGCGATGAACAGGTATCCTTACGTCCTCGTAACTGTTCCCATTACATCTTACGACTTTTGCAAATTGTTGCTTGCGACAGCACGAGACGTTACGAGATGTGGTCTGACTGCCATACTGGGAAGACGCTCACATGGATGATCTCCTGCACCTTCAGGACAGCACAGCAAGGCCGGGACACGGCAGAAGCTCTCCAAGGAACAGGAAGCCAGAATACGAAGGTGCGCAATCCACAGCATACCTCACACAACACGTAGCGAGACAAAAACATTAGTGAAATGGTGTTTCATCTTCATGTGAAGAAGGCCAATTCCAGTGCAATGTCGCATTCCGGACAATGGAGGGATACCGAGCAAGGCGTGAAGAGATCCGGATCGGAAGATGGAGAGACGATTGGTGGCGCCGTGAAAGCTTGCACTTCGTCACAAGATGTTCGCCTCGGCAGGTTGCAGCGGCAGGTCTTGAGCTCGAACGAGCCGCAGTTCGATTGACCGGTCGCTGCTGCAACGATATCGTGGTTATTGTCATCGTCTGCGATGTCCGTGAGAGCTGCAGTGAGATTTGCAAGGAGAGCCAGGCCCGAAGGATGACCGAGTGAGAGGGTCGTTCCTTTGTCGTGTCGCATCCCGGATGCTATAATCGGCCAAGGGCGGATCGTGGAATTGGCCCGTGCCGCTTTGCCCCGGTCCTCTGACTCCACTTTCAGCGCTGTCACATGCAAGAAGCGGGCGCTGGAGGTGGGCAAAGGCCAAACTCTCGCTCTCAGCACGGCATGGTCGCTGCGCTGGCTGAAAGGCACGACAACCTCCAAGGCAAGTATGGACGTCGCCTCGCCATATCAACACCATCTCCTCCTCTCCACCTGTTCCATCTGTGTACTATAACAAACAGCCTCGCCCGACCGCTCTCCGCCCTACACACCACGCATCCCGGTTCCTCGCTTGTACGCTGCCGCCAACTACGTCGCGCTTCGGGGCGTTCAAGGGTGTTTGTGGGCACGAGACACCTGCAGCCGCTGCTCCTCCATCCCGAACATCAGGCGCATTAGGCGTTTCGCTTTCACATGCGCACGTCTGCACCCAACGACCGCCCATCCCCGATTGCAGTGCCAATTTTCCCTGCAGTCGCCCTGACCTAGTCTCTGCGTCACCCTCACCTAAGCGACTCTCACATGTGATTGTGAAAACAATATCCTTCCCCCCAGAAACTCCCCCGTTGCGACGGATTCACAAGAGACGAACAAAGCAAACATGACAAGAGCTGAGCGCGAGAAGAGGGCACAACACACCGTCTACAGGACCATCCCCGAGATCCTCAGGTCGAGTCCGAGGGCGAAACATGGCGTATCACAGGCAGACCTCATTGTCGACCCCCAGCCGGTGATCAAGACTCCCACTGGACCCACTGCTCCAGCTTCGCGCCCAGACTTGACCATCCGCATTACCAATGCCGACACCCTCGAAGCCGCGGCTCGCGTGTCCGAGCGGCCTTATGCCTCCAAGCGAAGCACCGATACTCGCAGAACATTCGAGACGAGACCTACCGTGACCGTCCACAACATGGGATCGCTCACTCGTCGCGGTGGTGGTTTCCTGACCGGCAGCAACAGCCAAGAAGAGTTCCTGTGTGCCCGGACGACTCTGTATGCCTCTCTGTTCGACGAGTTTTACGCTCTACCCGATATTGGCGGCATCTTCACCCCAGACGTCCTTGTATTCCGTGACCTGAATGCGATTGATCTTTCCAAACGTGACCGATTCTTCATCAATGTAATTACTGCGGGCGTACCGCGGCATCCGGAGAGTCGGGGTCGATACGATGAGCGGGAAGTCAGCTGTACATGTGGTGTTAGCTATTGCGACCGGGATCGAGATATCATGGTCCGCAAGATGAAGGCCGTCTTGCGCATGGCACAGATGAAAGGCACCAAGCAGTTGATTTTGGGCGCCTGGGGATGCGGTGGACTCAACCATCCCGTGAAAGAGGTTGCGAAGCTTTGGCGGAAAGTTATTGCTGGCAGTGCGAGGCAGAGACGGCCAAACTCGGAGCAATGGGAAGGAATCGATGAGGTTGTCTTTGCCATTCCTAATCCGACTCATGCGAGAGAATTCCGACACGTCTTCGAGGACGTTCTTGCCCCCGAGTACCCAGTATATTCGCCTAGCTGTTCAACTGGATCCGGTGCGGCGATCGAGGAGAGTACCGAACTCGAACGCTTGATCGCGAGCGCTGGCTCTCTGGAGCTTCAAATCGACAAAGCCCAGACCTCGTTTCTACGAGGTAAATTAAAAGAAGAGCTTCGAGTAGTGAACCACGAGATCGCACTCGGACGAGCTGCAAAGTCCGCGCGTGACGACGAAATCGACCAGACGGACGAAGACGTCGAAGACGATTTCGTCGTCTCTGGATATCCCGGCTCGGACGGCGAAGACAACACTTTCTATACCGTCGGTCCCAACTCAGATTCCGAATCTGAAGGTGCTGGCTCAGGCATTTATGAATTTCGATTTGGCAAGCCTCCGCGCGCGGAATCGCAGACTTCGCAGGATGAGGACGAGCTGGAGGATGGCGCGTGGGTTGGCTACTCGCCTTCACCGCAGTTTGATCCGAAGAGCGGTTGGTTTCATGGTTCTATTGATGAGCTTAGCGCGCATATTCAGGGCCAAAGTCGCATTCGGGGGAGTGTGAGTCCGAGGAGTCCGATATGAGGAGAGCGTCTTCGTCGTTCATGGCTGGTGCTTGAACTGATTTTCCACGAAATCCTCGGTCATCCTCTTCTGCTCTGGACATTTGTGTTCGTCATACCAATCTGGAACTTCTTCACTTCATCTCTTTTTGAGAGCAAACAGATATCGCCATCTTTTCGGACGAGCCGGACTTTGCACATTTTTCGTGTTTTATGATAGGCATATGGCGTTTGAGCGGGTGTCTTTTGAGCCGTTTCGGGCATTTGGAATCTTGAAATGTCCTTGGGATGGCAATGATAGTTGTATATATGATGAAGATGAATATAGGTTCGGAAGGAATCTAATGGTCTGTGTGACGATTGACAATGATCCTGCGTCTCTATTCATCATGTGTGTAAAGGTGAGAGAGAAGAGAGGGGGAAAAGGAGATGAGATAAATGTTGGAAGTTGGCACGGCGAGTGAGAGCGTTGGGGATTCAGGATCCATGGCAGAGTTGGGTGAATATGCAGGTACGCTGATAAGCTGAGGGCTGATAAGCAGGCGGGTCAAAAGTCGAGGGGGAGGATCAGGACATGCAACGATTATGATTCAGGCGTCTGCTGTCTGAAAGCTGGGAGTGTTGTGGTACTGAACAGGTTAGTAAGGTGCTCGCCTTTTGTTCGAGTGCGTGGGGACGACGATGGTGCGAAATTGGACGGAGTGTCGTTGCTACAACGAACCGAACAGTCTCCTTTTACTTTGTGATGGACAGACTCTATACGCAGATCCATGACTATTTATCCCGCTCATTTTCCGAAATGCTTTTTGATAAGGATGTAGAATGTCTTCAATCATATCCTTAAAACTCGTTCGTAGTTCTGTGCACAAACAACCGTCAGCTTTTCCCTCCACAACACACGTTCAAGTCAGAAATGAACTTACCATTCTTCCCCTATCCTCAAACACATCTCCAGCGCCCCTTCTACCCCTCCCACGATTCCGCTGTCTGACTTCGTCAATAGCCCGATCGACCTGTTCCCTCAACCGCAAAGGCGAGTCGTCTCGTCGTCTGCCGCCGCCCCACTCAAGACCCAAAGGAAGTCCATGATCATGATGATGAAGGAGCCCTCCTCCTACGCCAAACCCAGCTTCCATCGCCATCCACTCGCCCGGACCCTCAATCCCATGGTACCTTCCATCCGCCATAAGTTTGACATCGTCGCGGAAAGCGGGACTCCGCAGCAGAAGATCCTCAAATTCCGCTCTGCGGCCGCGTGAGATTTTCTGGTAGTTACTCAAACCTCGTGGTAGCATATGGGGTTGGAGGAGATGTCGTTCGCGTGCTTCGACGGGATAGAGCGCTGCTTCGTCGTCTGTGACGGACAAGAATTCGCGGGCGAATTTATGCAGGAGACGATGAACAGACGCTGGACCGATGGCGTTGTCTCCCGTCACGCCGTAAAGCTCGCGGAGGATATCGATCGGATCGTCGTTCGTGACAGGAAGCACAGAAAGCCGTCTGATAGAATGCGCCATAAGCTCTTCAAACTCCATCTCCTGCGCGAGCTTGAAGACTTTGATATGCGTGATCGCATCGCATTTAGGTTCGCCCGGCACCCTCAACGGATTGAAATGCTGCGCAGCAACAATAGGCGGTCCCCTTAGCCCTCCAAGCCTGCGTCCAAGTCCCTGATCCTCCTCAAGACTACTCCCGTCATACTCCCTCCTCGAAAGAAAATCATGCAAACACTTGAAAACCTCCTCCTCACACTTCGGCACCTTCAACGTCCACTCCCCCTTCCTCAACGCCTTCTCCAAACTCTTAAACGCCAGCGCTTTCTCCCTTGACACCATGACGAATTTCTCGTCCCAGATGAGTTCGGCGTACGTAATTGAAGGCGCCATCTTGAGGCGATGGTTAGGTTCGAGTACGCCTTTTTTGGAGAAGTCCCAGATTTCGTCGCCTTTGGATTCCATGTCGAGGGCCCAGGCGGCGGCGAAGGATTGGACTTGCCAGTTTTTGAGGTGGTGCGGGCTGATGTTGCGATTGTCGTGCAGGCAGTGGGTTTGGCCGTCGAGGGCTGGGGTGATGGGGGTGCGGCCGCGGGGGTCGAGGGCGATGTATGGTTCTTTTGGGGGGAGAAGGCCGGCGTAGGGTAGCATATTCATTGAATGAACGAGAGGAGTTGGTGGTGCCGCGTCGAGCAGGCGTCTTTTCGAGGCGTGGAAGATGAAAGGTATCGGGCCATCTTCGCAGTCCTCGGTGATGTCCTTGATCGTGAGCAGGATGACACCGAAATGAAGTCCATCGAGCAGCCGACCGTCCTGTTTATCCCCTTTCTTCTGAGCACCACAGCAGACCAGAAAGAAGGCATGGATCATATGATGTATCAGCGCTTCCACCAGCTCATCGATATCAGCGCCCTCATAGTGAAAAGGCATGCTGTTCAGCTGGATCGTGATCCGTGATCCGACAACGCCGGGAGCAGACGTGGTGCCAGACAAGCAGCTTGGATGATCAGCCCAGGTCAAATAGACCATACTCCTCAGCTTATTCCCAAACAGTGCTCGATCGAGACTGTCGAAGATGAAGAAAGGCGTATACAGTCCGACCACATCGACTCGACGCACGGTATTCACCACGTCTTCGACATCTAGGCGGTTGTCGAGAAGATGGTTGTAGCACCAGGCCGTCGCGTAGTCCAGAGACCAGCCCAGATCGCCCGCGTGATCAGCAAGATTCTTATCTCGCAAAGTCTTGACATCTTGATGTTCCTTCCAATCGTCTAGATCGTCGCCGGGCACCTGATCGAAAGCAAAAGGAAAGGCGGGTTGCGGGTTCGTGTACAGATTGGGGTAATAGACATCTGCGCCTCGCCACGGACCTGGAAAGGGTATGAGGTCGTTATTGTAGCGTTGCCAGGCCGCCATGAGATGTGAATAGTCGTCGAGTTGGTCGATCGCAGGAACGGGATGGGTATGGACTAGATCCTGCCGGTAGAGGTTGGCATAATTGCGGACATACTCTGCAACGGACGCCATTTTTCACCGCTGAATACTGCAATTGCTTTCCCGCTGAAGTTTGGGTCTGGGCGGCGGTTGACCATCTGCAAGATTGCTATTACGCTGGTCTTGAAGCACATATGCACTGAGCCGAAGAATATGTCGGTCTGAAAGTAGCACGCAAGATACTGAAGAAACAAACCCTGTAGAATCGGTTACACGTTCTGACCGCTTCGCTGAAAGTCATCAGTATGCCGCCAACCGCTCGTTCTCTTCAAGGCTCCGTCGCACAAGGGATGCCCCCACGGCTGTGTAAGAAGATGGTAGGCCGGGAAGGAGGTAGTGCCAGCGTGCAGCAAACACTGCTTCATCCGATACACCGGGATCTCGCTGGCGACGTCCCACCCAGTAGCACTGTTGATGTCGCTGTGAATGTAAAACCCATGCCAAGTCAAACAACCACTCAGGCTGGGGGACCTGGCTTCGTGTCAAAAACATATTTGCTCGTGATTAAGTACATACCATCTCCCACAAACCGGCAGGGTGATTCAGGGTTCAAATTACAGGTCGTTCAATGCATCTCGCGTTCGCCTCCAGCGCGGTGTCTCTCCAAATGCACATGTACGCGACAGGTCCCATCTCTTCACAGTATGTTCCACCACCCCCACGCAGTCTAGTATCCGGGACGACGGTCGTACTCGCTTCTGCCGTCCGTTGACCGTCTCTCTTCGTACTTCCTTCGCAGAGCTTGCAGCCTCTTCTTCTTGGTGTGTGCGTTGATGTAGGTACCGATGACGAATCCGACCAAGTTAAAGAACGGCACCCAGACCTCATTGGGAAGGAAAGCCTGTGCAAACGCAAGGGCGATCGGGGAGGTGATCCATGACACCTTCATGACGGGCATGAAGCCGGCGCGAACGGTGGCTCGGATCTGGTGGAACGTGCGTGCACCAGCAATGACGGCCATGGAGGTCAAGTATACGGCGTTCTGAATGGGCGAGATCTATGGAGAGACATTAGCTGGTTTGGTTTACCGAGCATGTACACGACAAGCCGTACAATCAAATTGGAGACGATGATTTGCATTATCTTTGCGCGCAAGCTTGTCCGTCCCGCAAAGAGTTTCTGCAGGATTGTGATCATAACGTGGCCTAAGGGAGCACTAATGAAGGCACCGTAGATTGCCATTTTGGGCACGCGACTGGTGAAGTAGTGGCCATGCTTGCTTCGATCCTTTGCAATCCACGAGGCGAGGAATTCTTGCAGACCGGCAAGCGAGCCGGACGTAATCATCTTGGTGCGCAGAGGACTCTCTTGGAGCTTCTTAAGGTACCACTGTTGTCGCTGTCGTTAGCATCGGAGCATTGTGGAGTATCCCTGTGGGTTCCCTCGCTTACAGCAAGATAGCCACCTGGGCCGGCACCCTTTGTGAGGGCATCGCCAATTTCGTGCGCAAAATCCTCACGCGGAGGCGGGATTCCTCTGCCTCCAGTAGTGGTGCGGATTGTCTCCTTTTGCTCGAACTTAACTTGAGACATGGCGTCTCAGTCGGAGGGGTCGGATGCGCGAGGGGACGTGTTTTCCAGAGGAGCGATCGCAAGTCTGAGGAGATGTGGGCGCGAAGGGTGAAGGATGGTGGTTTTGTGAAGCCAGAGGAGAGATAGCAGCAGTCTCGGCGGGTTATAGAGCGAAGGGGTGGATGTGCTTGGGATGTTGGGGTCGTGGTGAAATGGAGTTGGCCGATGCGTTTCCGTAGCGACGCGTGAAACGGCCAGAGCCGAAGCGGCGTGCAGGGTTTCGCTGGTGGTCTGCAATTGGTGGGGGCTGTTTTGCGGTGGCGCGAAGTATCCTCTTGCTCTTCCGACCTCACCTGTTCAAGAATGTGTTGTCCTCAACTATACGCGGCGATGAAGGACTTGAAGTCTTCGGTGGAAGAGCTGCTACTCCGAGAAAGAGCAGGTGAGACATATGTCGCTGCCGCGCGAACCGTGTTCTTGGGGAAAAGGCGAAGAAGGAACGACAGCACCTCAGGAGAGAAGGTGCTGTCTGAGGATGACTTGAGGAGGGGATGAATGGTAACCTCCCTGATGGCCGGATCAAGATATCGCTGTATGGGCAAGGAGTACATGTAGGTAAGCAGTTGTGATGTGAAGGTGTGGCTCCCACGTGGAATTCAGCATGACGACAGGCGACCATCCATGTGGTACAGAAGCGAGCACAAGCGAGGCAGAGACAAAGGCACGCGTCGCCGACTACACCTCATATCTCTCATTCGTGCTCGAGCTGCTACTGACTATCTCCCGTTTACATCGAGTCTTGGCTCTTGCCTTAAAGACTGAAGCGTCGTAGTTGCCTTCACATGTAAACGGGCGGCAGGCGCTGCGGGCTCCATTTGTCCTCCATGTCCCCCCTTTTCTTCTTTCTTTGTCCTCGTGCCTCTCAACACCACACCGCGGCCACTCCCACAAACCCGGCCCCCATTGTTAAGATCACTACGCTGGAATCCCGGACGAGAAGCTCCGCGCCGCCCCCATTCATTCACTTCACATCCCGCCTCGTCACTCGTTGAAAACAAGTTGCTCGAGATGGCTTCTGCTTCATCAAACCCATCCTCGTTCACGACCCGCAACCACCAATCCACACTTCACGCCGATCCTTTTTGGCAGTCAACTCCGAGAACAAATACCAGCATCGCTGCCCTCATGTCCGGCGTGCAGCAGGTCAGTCCCTATCTTCAATTCAGATTAACCCTCAATCGAACAAAGTTCACCCAACTCCTGCACACGCCGATCTCAACCATGCCACATATGCGTCACTCTCTGACTCGTCTCCAGATCGTGCCGCCACCCGCGACGCCCACGCGAACGCCAGCTCCAACGGCACTTCCTCAGCGCCCCCGCCGACCACAGTGCACGCACGTCTCTATGAATCGAGTCTATGGCGACCAAGTCTGCACCATGTGTGGTAAAATTCCCGACATGGGTTTCGTGTACGCGTGCAAGCAGGACGATATCCCCGGCCAGTACGACGCTCTCCCCGACCTGGATCCCTCACCAGCAGTAGAGCCTGGTGATTTTGACGCCAAATCTCAAGTCGCCCAACGCCTACAAATGAATGCCAGCGTCGTGGAAAGCATTCGAGCAGGCCGCTACGACGCCGCCCAGGTCGATAAGTTGATCGCGCAGAGGGAGAAGCTCATCCAAGCCATCAAGGAGAAGGAGAAGGAGGCTGCTTCGTGTTCAGCTCCATGCACAGCTAATCAGCCCCTGTATGCTCCAAGTCAAAACATCATTGCGTCTGTGGGGTCGACGCCATCACAGAACGCCACTGCTACCCACTTGCCTATGACTCCAGCTAGCACGCCTGGCAACACTCCTTCCGTCAGCGCAATCACCACCCCGGTCAAGTCAGAGTCGCAACCCAGTCGGCCACGAAGTACCTGCAAATTTCAGTTCTGTCACACATGCCGCCCGTTCTTCGTCGACCGCATGTACGCAAGCTTCGAAACTGTTCTCAGTGGGAAATTTGCAGACCTTTCCACAGACGAAGTGGCACATTTGCCTATCATGGACCGGAACGTCGCTCTCCGCTTGGGCCTTCCAAAGCCACCACCTTCGCCAGTGCGTATCGTACGATCTCACCAGTGCCTGGATCTACACGATCAGTACGACGTCGATGATGCCGACGACGAGATCTCGGTAGACTGGACACAGACCACGAACAACAACGAGAGCGAATACGGTTCCGACACTCTCGATAGCAGCGAGCTCTATCCTTGCCCTGGTCCAGGCCAATGCCCAGTCTGGAGTCGCTACTCTGGCTGTGCGTACGAGAGCGGATTCGACGACGGTAGGAGAGCGATGAATCACGGATTCCTCGCTGAGCACGAAGCGAATCGCCTGACTCCCGACACTTCTGCCAGCGAGCTCCATCGAATGCTGGCCGACACTCCCGGAGCCTCTTCCACGGCTTCGTCAGTTAGCTTGCCTACACCCACGACCGCCTTGCCACTCACACCGCTGCTACCCACGGATGACACCTTCGACGTTGCACTGCAAAAGCAGCTCGGTAAGATCGGAAAGGCACACTCTGTCGGCCCAGAGTACAGTCCACACAAGTCGCAGTCCACGCTTCATTGCAAGGACAGCAACTCCAGTCTCGGCAGTGAGGTCGAGGTCGAGGGCGGCGTGGCGCTGACTGAAGAGGCGGTCGAGAACAACGTTCCTGATATTGTCACCGTGAACTAGGAGCAGAGCAGTATCGCATTGGACTTTCATTAGTGGCGCTAGGTTGGACGGAAGAGGATGAAGAACGATGACATGCGACACGTGGGCGATACACTTAGCCGTAATCTGAAATTTCACGCGATGGAGCGGCAGCAGAGGGAGGACGATAACAGAGAAATGAAGCGGCATGATTCGAGAGTTAATGCCTCTCTGAATAGAAAAATGAGAGCTGGATGCAGCGGTAATGAATGAGAAGGTTGGCGAGTGACTTTGGTCTTATTCGATGCTATGCTACCTCTGCTAAAATACATCACTTGTACAAAGAGTTCCCCAACACATAACACTTTCGGTACCATTTCTTCGTCACTCGCCATGCGGAGGGGACATCACCCGCCGTCCGTCTCCTTCCTGACAGTACTCCTGAGCGGTCGCTATGCGCTCTGAGCAGCGCGGTCGTCGTACGATTTGCCGGGAGTCGTTGTCGGAGTGGGGACATTCACTCCGATTTCCCGTCACGGCATTTCGTTCTCGACAATGCCGCTCAGCAGTCGCGACCAGCTCTGAGGAGCGTGGTCTTCCTACTCTTTAGCGGGAGCAGGCTCTGGGAGAAGGCTGTCCACCCTGTCCTTGTCTTCCTCCGACGAGCCGGGGGCGACGGCCTCGCGCCAGCTCTTCACTCGCTTGAACTTGGAGTTCTCCGAGGAGGGCTCGGAGTGGGGAGCCTACACGTCATGAGTTAGTGTGTTGTGTCTCGAGGGAAAGGAGGGAGGAGGGATGGGGATGGGGATGGAGGCGTGATTCTGTGAGGACTCACCGGGGCAATGGCGGCGGGAGCAGCGTCGAACTCGTCAGACCAGCTCCACTTCCACTTCGACTTCTTCTCCTTCGCCATCTCGGCCAGCTGGGTCCGGAGGCGCTCCATTTCTCCAGCATAGTGGGCCGTCAACGTGGCCTCCCTCTCTGTGAGGACCTGCTGCAAACGAGCGACCTCTCTCTCCGCAGCGTGCTTGCCGTCCCTCAGCTGGGCCTCCATGGCGCAGCGGAATTTGGCTCCCTCACGGGTCTGCTGCTCAGCCCTCTTGACGGCTGCCTCCAAGGCAGAGACCTGCTCCGCCGCCTTGGCATAGAAGCCGACGTCGTTGGTGAGAGCCTCGATGATGGAGGCTTGCTCACCCAGCTGCGATTCGAGCTGGGTCATGCGCGCTTTCTGGTCATCGGAGGTCATTTTGTAGGCCTCGGATTGGGCCTTGAGGGTTCTCCTGAGGCATTCCTCAGTTGGGTGGGCGATGGGGAGCATCTTGGTGGTGGTGATGGGGGCCATGTTAGTGGTGGTGGGGACTTGGGGTTGTGAGGTTGGTTGGCTCTCTGAAAATAGAGAGAATGCTGGAAGAGATGGTTGCTGATACAGTGCGCTGGTATTGAGAGTTGCAATGGAGAGTAAGTGAGAGGTGGTCGTGTGCTTCATATACTGAAACTGTCTGGAGTGTGGTCAGCTTCGTGAAGACACTAAACTTCCCCCTACTATGAGGCCATAACGCAGATGAGGACGTTTAAGTTGATGGCCGACTCTCACGATCGCTGGTCAGCATCAGGGCGATAGACAGGTTGTGGTACGTTCCTGAGATGGTGTCGAGTTTGAGAGGAGCCATGAGGACGTAACCAGAGAATGGGTGGAGCTTTGAGTCTAAAGTCCTATTATTGTTACAACTTTCGTCTGCTATACACCCAGTAAGCCTGAAAGGGTAATTTCCAGTCTGTGACTCGAAGTTTAGGTTGGAAGACATCGAAGTCGAGCTTTTGGAGCCGGTCCAGCCACATCTGGGTTGCGACGGCAGGCATGAGGACACCAAACGCACGCTCCACTTCCTGCGCTTGCGTCTCCGCTTTGCCTGTCGACGAAAGGTGCATGTGCTCTTCTTCGTCTTGGTGTTCAAACTCGTGGTCCGGTTCTTGTCCTGCGCGGATGCTGTCGAGCATTTGGCGTGCGGTGATCAGATGGTCGTTGGCTCTAGTGGCCACGGCGAAGACCGCGTCCCGGAGACCATGTGCATTCGCACCGTTACGTAGCACGTCCTCTTCTCGCACCCCAGCCTCGACCATGATATCGACAGGTAACATAACTGCCCCGTGTCTTGTTGCTCCGACATCGCCGCCAAATTGGCCGCTTTGGTTGCTGTGAGAATTTGCAGGACCGGGGAAGGCGATCAGAGGCAGCCCTCGTAGCACAGCTGAAATTCCCACCGCTTTACCGATATGTGAAGCGACGTGGTCGGCGGTGAGGCTCGCCATGGGTAAGGCTTGCAGCGTTAGGTACAGCAGCGTGCTGTATGTATTCTCCGCATAGCTCTCCAGCGCAGCCATGGTCTGGTACGGTGGATTTGAGAGGTATTTCTGTCTGGTGTCGATGATTCGATTGAACCACGACTTGCTGAATTTCGATTTGCCTGCGCTCCTCTCGTATAGATCTTCGGCCGCTTGGGCGAGGAGCAGGGCGATAGGCTGCTTGGGCGGCGTTCCAGCTAGGGATTTCGAGATTGCGTCTCTTTGGAACTGCAGCCTCATGGCACCTATCGTGGGCGTCGAGGTCGTGTCTGCTGTGCGGGCAACATCAATGTTAAAGGCCCGCAGCGCCACATATGCGTCCCGGGCATGGCTGGGGATGTATGGCAGAAGTAGCGAAGACGGCGTGTCGTATTTTCGCAGCAGGTCCAGGCAGTATTTCCTGGCGCTCGCTATCTCGTCTGCCGACGATGTTGCTGCTCTGGTCTGAGCGACATTTGATGAGGCATAATGCCGCCGTTGCGATCTCGTGAATGCGCTCTTTGTGAAGGAAGATTCTGCCACGCGGTTCCAGCAGATCTTTGGTGGCATTCTCCCTCACTGAGCCCTACGTCGCGCTCTTGTCCATTTTCGACAATTCCAATGATGATTCTGGCCCTGTGACTCCCGTTCCGATGACGAGTAGCAGGTATTTTGATGATGAAGGTGATTGGCGATGAAATTGAAGTGCGGATCAATCTGCGCGTCACGGAAACGCCAAACGCGTCTTCCTTCCCTCTGGACGCCCACCTTCGCCTAACATTACAACACACACGCTCATTTCATCAAACACAATGGACATTCACGACAGACCGCACAAGAAACGTCGCTTCTTCGCCGACGACTCCTCGCCCACCCACGATTCCACCCTGCAACCCGAACCAAGCCTGCCAGACGACATCGACGCTCTACCTGAGAGCAGCCCGACCTTTTCCTCCAAAGCAGACGACTTCGCCAACAAGGAGAATGTCTTCGATGCAGACGCTTTCGCCAGTATTGTCGGCGCGGATGTCGAGGAAGGAGCTGTGAGAAGTCTGCAGGATGTACACGGAAAGAATCTCGAGCAGGCCATCAACGCCTACTTCGATGGCTCGTGGAAGAAGGCCGTGTCTCCTAGGAGGAAGATCAGTCCACCAGCCGAGCAAAGGCATCAAAATTCGAACGTGAAGAGCAAAGATAATGGCAAATCGAATTCAACTTCTGCAGAGAAGGTGTCATTGGAGGCCATGCCGGACATGCGATACATTGGTGCGCTTGGTGTAGCTGGTTGGACAACCCGGAGTGGTACTGGTCTCGTCAAATCTGGCGATGTTGTTAAGATTCAGCGAGAGAGGCAAAAAGAACCACAGCCTTCTGGAAGAGGTGGAAAAGGGAGGCAGGTCATTCGCAAGACGCAGGACGTGCTTGTGCGCTTCACAACTCAGGATGGAATCGAGCTTGGTCGTCTAGAAAAAGAGTCTGCGCTTTGGATTGGTGCTTTAATGGATCAGAAGGTCTGTCATTTTGAAGGACATTGCATCTACGCCCCGGACAAGATACGCATCAACGATACGATCTATCTACAGCTTCGATGCTTCATGCTTCGCTCGGTTTTCGAATTCGGGAACTTGATAAAGCCGATGGATAATAACCGGCAGACTGGCTTGTTCGAGACCAAAGAGACGACCGAGGAGAGAGATCTACGGCTGCGTCAAATAGGACTTGTGAAGCTGTTCCAGGAAATCAATCTTCATCCGTCTACCATCAACGAGACCACCGCGAAGCACAAGCGTGAAGGCATCTTGCAGGCCGCTGAAGTTGCCGAGCAACGCGACCAGCAAGACGAAGCAAAGAAGAAGTCTATTGAAAATGGCGGTTCCAGTCCGCCTTCGGAGGAGAATGAGGATGGACAAGAGCTGGAGCAGGATCAGCTAGATTCGTTGTACAAGAAGGCTCAATCTTTCGACTTCAACACGCCCGAAGCGCAGCCTTCATCAACTTTCGTCATGGATCTTCGGAAATATCAAAAGCAAGCTCTCCACTGGATGCTCAACAAAGAGACAAGAGAAAAGGATGAATACAAGCAGCAGAGTATGCATCCTCTGTGGGAAGAGTATACTTGGCCGCAGAAAGATGCCGAAGACAAGGACCTGCCTGCTGTTGAAGGACAGGTCTGCTTCTATGTTAATCCTTACAGCGGAGAGCTGAGTCTCGACTTTCCTGTGCAGGAGCAGACGTGTCTGGGTGGCATCTTGGCGGACGAGATGGGCCTGGGCAAGACCATCGAGATGCTCTCATTGATTCATACCCACAAGTCGCCCGAGCACGAGGGTGTCATGGGTGAGGTCGATATCGAAGTCGATGCTGTGAGCAGCCTGGCAAGACAACCGATGAGCTCAAGCAAGATCAAGCGTGCGCCAGCGACGACGTTGGTCGTCGCGCCAATGTCTCTGCTCGCTCAATGGGCTAGCGAAGCTGAGAAGGCATCGAAGACTGGCACGTTGAAAGTACTTGTCTACTACGGGACCGAAAAGGGCGTAAATCTGCCAACACTGTGCTGCGGGTCGAATGTGAGCTCAGCTCCTAATGTGATCATTACGAGCTATGGTGTTGTTCTATCCGAGTTCAACTCGGTAGCCAATGCGTTCGGCGGGAACCGAGCGACTTCTGGAGGCTTGTTTGGACTTGAGTATTGGCGAATCATCCTGGACGAGGCGCACATGATCAAGAATCGTCAGTCGAAAACCGCCAAAGCCTGTTATGAGTTGGCAGCGACTCATCGGTGGGTCTTGACTGGCACACCCATTGTCAACAGGCTAGAGGACTTGTTCAGTCTGGTACGCTTCCTGCGCGTGGAGCCTTGGAACAACTTCAGCTTTTGGAAGACCTTTATTACCACGCCCTTTGAGAAAGGTGATTTCATGCGTGCCCTTGATGTCGTCCAGACCGTGCTGGAGCCCATTGTTCTGAGGAGGACCAAAGACATGAAGACTCCTGATGGCGAGGCTCTTGTACCCCTGCCGTCCAAAACCGTCATCATCGAGAAAGTCAAACTATCGCAACCTGAGCACGATGTGTACCAGCATATCTTCTTGAGAGCGAAGAGGACGTTCAATGCCAACATCGAAGCTGGCACCGTCATGAAGAGCTACACCACCATCTTCGCGCAGATCTTGAGGCTGCGGCAGAGCTGCTGTCATCCCATACTTACCCGTAACAAGGCGACCTTAGCCGATGAAGAGGATGCCGCAGCTGCAGTGGACATCGCGAACGGCCTCGCTGACGACATGGATCTTGACACCCTAATTGAGAAGTTCTCGGCCGATGAGGAAGAGCAAGACGCCAGTAAGTATGGTGCGCACGTCTTGAAACAAATCCAGGACGAATCCGAAATGGAATGTCCAATCTGCAGTGACGAGCCGATGGAGGAACAGGCCGTCACTGGCTGTTGGCATTCCGCGTGCAAGAAGTGTCTGCTAGACTACATCGAGCACCAGATCTCGAAGAATGAGCTCCCGCGCTGCTTCAACTGCCGCGAGCCGATCAATGCGAGAGACGTTTTCGAGGTGACCAAGCACGATGTCGACGAGGACCCTGATGAGAGCGATATCCTCACTGCGGCTTTCATGAACGTCAAGGACGAAGACGACGAGGATGAACTGTGCACCAGTACACAGCAACCCAAGACCGGAACCCAAAAGAAAACGAGAATTTCACTTCGAAGAGTCAACCAGCTCTCTTCCGCCAAAATCCGCACACTCCTCAGCCAACTCAAACGTCTGAAGAAAGCTGAACCAACCACTAAGTCCGTCGTCTTCAGCCAATTCACCTCCTTCCTCGACCTCCTCGCCCCCGCCCTCGCCGGCGCCGGCATCGCCTCGCTCCGCTTCGACGGCAGCATGTCACAAAAAGACCGCGCCAAAGTCCTAGCCGACTTCACCAACCGACCCAAATTCACCATCCTGCTCCTCTCGCTTCGCGCAGGCGGTGTCGGACTCAACCTCACGTGTGCGAAGAGAGTTTACATGATGGATCCGTGGTGGAGTTTTGCGGTGGAAGCGCAGGCGATCGATCGCGTGCATCGAATGGGGCAGACGGAGGAGGTGGAGGTGACGAGATTTATTGTGGAGGGTAGTATTGAGGAGAAGATGTTGAAGGTGCAGGAGAGGAAGAAATTCCTGTGAGTTTTATTTACTGCTGCTTTGGTTGTGACTTACTGACTGATTTTGTGATAGGGCGAGTTCGCTTGGGATGATGAATAATGACGAGAAGAAGGCGCAGCGGATTGAGGATATCAAGGAGCTTCTTAGTTGATAGAAGCAGACAATCGTCGGAAGGTGCGACGATTCTCATGGACTACCCGCATTAATCAGATGCCAATTTGGAGTCAAAATAGGGTCGTCGTCCTTAATGGCAGTCGAGTTTTGAACCCAAAAACCATGACCGAAAATTGACACACCCCATCGAGCAAAACGAAAACCCCGCCTAATCATCCGATTCACCACCCGCGAATCATCAGATCAAGGAAGGAAAGGGAAAGTCATCAAGTTTTCACCGATCCTCGATAATACTAGCCCGGACAGTATACATTATTGAAATATACGATCGCACTCTGTTTCGCCTTATTTGAGAAGTACCTGTGGGTTAGCTGGGTATCTGAACGGTGCGCCCTACCATTGAGGCACGAAGGGAACTTGTCGCTTGCGTGGCTCGATGAACTTGAAACTCACCGGTAGAGAACACCGTTCAGACGGTGGGCATGGAAAGTTGTCGGTTTAGGTAGCTGGAATTTGGGACCGGGGTTCTACCGAACGTTCGGGCTTGAAGCTGGGGAAGTGCAAGTTTTGAATTTAATGGAGTATTTTGTGTCTTCTTCCCACTGGGTCAAGTCAGGCATGTATACTTACTGGAGCTTCCACTGCTTTGCATACTCGCAAAGCACAATCGCCGCCGCAGTCTGCACGTTCAGACTCCGAGTGATCCCCACTTGCGGAATCTCCACCAGCAAATCACACTCGCCTAACAAGACAGCTGGGATGCCCTCCTTCTCACTTCCCAGCACCAGAATACATTTCTCCGGCAGCACACACCCTTCCGAGCCCACCAGCACGCTCCGATCCGTCTGCTCAATCCCTACCACCTGAAATCCTTCATTCCGCTTCTTCTCCGCGACGAATTCGGCGACGGAGCTGGCGGAAAGCGCTAGGATTGGAATGTGCATGTGACTGGAGACGGACACGTTGGTGAAGTCTTTGTTTGAGGTTACGTATGTTGGGCTTTGGAGGTAGAGGGCGCCTGCGCCGAAGATTTCGCTTACTCGAGACAAGCCGCCGAGGTTGTAAGGATTGTCGACGAGCGAGGCGACGACGAGGAGATTGAAGTGCCGGAGGCGCGCGCTGGCAAGGTAGGCGTTGCCTTTAGTTTGTAATGCGGTGGGGATGGGGTTGGAGGTCAGAGCGAGGGAGATATTAGAGATGTTTTGGGCCACATTTCGGTTTGGAGCGGGGGGCTTCATGGTTTTGGAGCGTGGATTGGGTTGAATGGGTCGGCCGAGAGGCATGCAGGGCTGCGGCCGGGCTGTGACGAATGCTTTTTCCAAGGCGTAGAGTCTGACGAAGTCTTGGTGGATGGTCTGTGGCGGCTCGATATTGTCGAGATGATACCAAGAGCCTTCGACGAGGTGCGTCAGATTGTGGTCGTGGATGGGATCCAGTTTGTCAATCTGGCGCTCTAAAGGAGGATCATCGAAGTGTGACAAACTCCTGATGAACTCGTCTAGTTCAACGAACGCAATATTTTCAGAGACTGACGTCCATCCTTTGGATCTGGCGTGGTCCATCAAGACTGGGACTTGCCACTGCGCTTCGTGCCGAATGACGACCTTCGACGAAGCCGCAAGAGGCATGAAGACATTCGCCAACTCTTGAGCAAAGCTCTCATCCGAGCTCTCTATCTTCGCTATCATGACTCCCAGCTTCATCAGCGATGCCAGAAACTTCGGGTTCGAGTGATGATCTTTGGTCCTGAGCTGCGCAAAGATGTTCTTTCGTAGGTCTGGATAGTGGATGTACGCACGAGCAATCATCCACTCGAAGAGATATCGATATCGCGGCAAGGGCTCGACGGCAAGCATGTAATGGAACTTGTCGAGCAACTGCTTTGCCTCTTCGGCGCCGCATTGGGGTAGATACTGGTCGGAGCAGAGCAACATGAGCTGTAGCTGTAGCGTAGTCTTCCAGGGGCTGACTGTCGGAGGTGGTGTCTTCTGCCGCATCCAACGCTCCAACAGGCGATCAAGGATTACCTCGTGAAGATTCGTTTTCAGGGCACTCAAGCGGCTGGTTATGTCGAGTAGCGCGGCGAAACCTTGACCTTCTCGAGGGCCAAAATAGTATTCATAGTTCAGGCGATGTAGACTGCGATCGAGCGCCTGAATCAGTGGTATCGTGGAGTCCTCTAATTGTGCGTCGATGGTCGGTGTTGGTGGGTGCTCGGCCAGCCCAACAATGAAATCGTCTAGTTTGAGAAGCTCAGCGGCTTCTGGCTCGTCCAAGGCGACGTGTCGAACTGAAATAGCAAGTGAAGACAGCAAGTACGATCTGCTCTTCGAGAGCTCCAACAACTCCAACGTCTTGCTCGCAAGTAGAATCGCGAGATTTGCATCTGAGCCTTGTTCTTCAATGGCAATGTGCACGAGGCGTCGATGCGGTATGAAGCCAGGGAGAACAGCCAGAAGAGACTTTGGATATTCCAGATACTCCAAGTCGCTCCAGATGTCTTTTATTGTATCCGCAAACTTTATGGATTCTTCCGATGTCCGTGCCGTATCGAGTTGATGGACTAGGTTTATACTTTTTCGAATCGTGTCTTTCTCGGATCGATCTCGTCTTGACTGATCCAATGCTAAGGAAGCAATGTTGCCATCTACATGCACAGAAGCGCCCAGGCGTAGCGCGTTGACCTTTTCGTTCAGCTTCGTCCAATTCTTGGCAGCCGCAGAAATCTCTTCTGACAATTCTCCACCGTTCCGTTGAAGGTAGTCATTGCACATTTTCCAAGAAGTCGCAATAATGAGATCCCGAACTACCTCTGGAAGTCCAGCCCAAGTCGGTATCTTCCCGATCTTCTCAAGCTGCTCGGAAGTGGTGGTCAAGTCGCATGTAGACTCGCACGCCTTTCTGATGCCTTCAATGAGGTATGCCATTGAGTAAGCAAAGTTATTCCCGTGTCGAGAAAGAATGCTGTCCAAAATGGACTCGATGACTTCATGAGCAAGTTCCCGGCCAGTCTGAAGAAGATTGCATATGTAGTCAGACAAGCTTTCGCCATGTTGGCAGCGAAGAACGCCATCGGTTTTGCGCAATGTTGAGGTGAACAGGTTCCCTCCAGTGACCCAGGGTAGCAAGGCATGACGAAAAAAGAGATTGTAGGCGTCCAAGTCGTCCATTCGAATCTTGGAGCGAAGAATCCATTTGCCAATGAACTTCCTGTTAGCGTCTTGCATCTTTTGCTCCAGAGCGGACGAAAGAAGGGTGTATAACCACACTGGCTTAATGGCTGACGCTGAAGAGGAGAGGAAGTCCAAGTCGGCTTCACACTCTTGTACTTGATTCAGATATCGGCCAAGAACGATCGTTTCAAAGATGGTACAGAAGCGGGAGTATTGTTGTCGTACTGCCTCGGGTGCTGCTACGTGTTAGCATTATTCCATTAGACACACTTAGCTGGAGGATCTCAAGTGCTAGCGCAGCCTTTGACAGATAAGCAAGTGCCACTTGATTCGATTTGTTAGTCAAGGAAGACTCACTCGCCATATTGTGGCTACTCGCAACAATGAGTGGCATGGCCTCAGGATCCTGGACTGAGATGTCCACGGATGCACGCAGAACCTGCAGACAAGCCTTTCGTCGCTCAGAATCTCCGCCTTGTAAGCCGTCCTTGACCAAAGTCCAGTAATTTTGCTGTCTTAGTGCCGAGCAACCATCGTCGGCAATTGACAATATCCATCGCAGCCAGATAGAGAAACCTATATTCTTGTGCAACACGTCCTCGGAACCTACAAGCTTCTGAATGGTGCTCCAAATCAAGTCTATCTGAGACGCGGTGAGCTTTCGCGGCAGCGAAAATATAGCAAAAAGCAAATCTCGCGACGCTGATGCAGTACTCTTTTCTGGGCACCCCAGAAAGATGAGAGAGGCCGTGACAAGGTCGTTGACATGTTCTTCCGAGAACTTGGAGTCCACGGCCTTTGCGACGAAATCAAGGAGTCTTGTAATCTTCTCACTCGAGTCGATTGCAGAATCATTTCGGCTTTTGTGGGCTTCGTTGCTCAATCCGCGGTCGTTGACCGAAAACGCTGCTAGCTTCTTCAGCCGCGTTCTGGACAGCTCTGCACTTTTTGAGATATTCTTGACGACACCCGACAGTATGGCAGACCGTAGACTTGGATGATCCGAGCACGCCGAGATCACTTCACTTGACTTCCCGCGCTCGACAAGAGCGTGTAGGTGACCAAGAAGTGCCGTACGAGCTTCTCCATCCGGATGCAGGTCAAGCAGAGCAGCGGCAAACCCGAGGTCAGCGCTTCCGCTATGTTCGTTCAATGATTTGGCGACATCTTGAATGACCTGCGCGCGGCTGCTCGAGTCCACACGGTCCAGCAGAATCCGAGCAGTATTGCTGCGAAGAGAGCTCATCGAGAAAGGTTTGGAGCAGTATCGTGGATGGTTGGCATTTCTCAGTTGACGAACAGTGCGTATGAAGCCTGGGACTCGTTTCATGGACCGAAGCAGGCGGAAAATGGATGCCGAACGTGAGTGACAGAAAGAAAGGGGTTGAAGTCGAGCTTTTCTCGACAAGATACTACTTGTACCTAATTTTAGTACTGGGACGGGTACGCGTCTTCCCCTTCTTTCTTCCTCTCCGCAGCCACAACATCGCCATCATTCTTTCATCTTTTCACGATACAGAGCGCTTCTGCAGCCTCATCGCGTGAGAGATCCTTCTCGAGCAGCCATGCCCAGCCTAGAACGTGAGTCAGGCGTGGACGAGTCTCAATTCACGCGTCAAACTTACCAACGAGCTCGTCAATCTTGACGCGATCCACAATCTCCTGCCCTCGCAGAGTATGGAGGCTATGCGGAAACCCAGGATAGAAGTCGATCTTCGTCGGCACCCCGGCTTCCTTCAACATCTCGTCGTAGATGAGCGCGTCGTCTCGTTGTGGATCAATACCGGCCGTGCAAAGATAGGTGCGCGGCTGACCGGACAATGGAGTATCGGACAGGAGAGACCATCTCAGCTCTGAATTCATGTCCCATTGCACGGCGTCCCTGCACATTTGCTGGATTTCGGCGCCGGGCGAGCAATATGGCGATTTGATATTCTCTTCGCGCGAGATGTGATACGGCTTGTACTTCTCCGGAAGCTGCTCCGGACGAAGAATCCCAGGTATCGAGAGCCATTGTCCTGTCAATGGATAGGCCAGCTTCTCCTTCTGGAAGAAGCGCGTCAACGGCGCTGTCAACATCCCACCAGCGGAGGTTCCTCCCATAATGAAACCCTTCGACGGATCCGCCGCAAGCATGGAACCAGTCGCATTTTCAGCGATCCACTTCATGCTGTCGACGGCGTCGTGCTGTGCGTATGGAAACTTGAATTCGGGTGCTAAACGGTAGCTGATGTTGACAACCGTGGCGCCGAAGAGTTTGACTAAAGTGCGTGCTGCTCCCGTGAATTGGTCGTTACTGCCAGAGAAGAAGCCACCCCCAAAGCACAGCACGATCAGAGGTCCAGCAGGACGTCCATCAACGGGCTTGAAGATCTTGAGCGAGCTCCTGTAGCCGTCCCGCATGACGATGTCGTGATAAAGCTCTGCCTGACCTTCTGGACACCGCCCGAGGCTTTTGAGTGCCATCGAGAAGTAGCCTGCAAGGCTGTTGCGAAGCACCACCAAGTCATTTGGCATATTGATCGGAGGCGGATTATTCTTATTGAACTGCTGCGAAGTCAGGACTGGTAGATAGAAAATCCGCTCTAGGGGACACCAACCTCTATCAACTGCGGGTCTGGCTGCGATGACTTATCCAATTCCTCTTTGGTCAACAACATGATGGGCTTTGTGCGCTACTGAGGCGTTGGGAGTGTCTGAAGTTGGGAGTGTTTGAAGTTGGGAGTGTTTGAAGTTGGGAGTGTTTGAAGTTGGGAGTGTTCGAAGTTGGGAGGTTTGGAAAGAACGGTGCGTTCGTCAGGCTTATATCCTTTCCTGCTGGCCATGCATTCACCCCACACTAGGAGACGTTTGCACAGCCATTCCCGAGAAACGTCCAATGAGACGGGGTTTCGTCCGAGATGTCAGAACAGCAGTTCAACAAGACCGCCGGTGACCAAGGAAAGAAGCAGGGTAAGTGGCTTCTAAATCTGAAGACGACATGAAGAGCACAAACATGCGCGGTTGAAAGCACTCGATGCTGAGCACAGTTCCGGCAACCAATCATCGCCTTCCAAATCCGAGAGTGGGGCTACCTACAGGGTAGATCGACTCACCGACCTCCCCTCCGCCTCGAGGTCGCCTCAAGTTCGCATTGACTCAGACCATCCTTTCAATAGCCTCAAACACAATTGCAACGATGGCTTACACAGCATCTATTCCAGATGAGACCATCTCTCAAGATATTTATCTGCGATGGGCAAAACGCTCGGACATACCCGCCATAACGAAAATCCTACACACCTTCTTCCTGGATTTCGAATTCCATGATCACTGCTGTCCCCGGAGGAAGGAAAAACTCGAGGAGTACTATCTCTGGACCTTGCAACGTATACGGGCATTCTTTGTCCGCCCTGGTATGCGCTTTATGGTCGCCGAGAGGATCTCTCTCAAAGTAAATGGTGAAGAGCGAGAAATCCTCGGCTTCAGTGCGTGGGATGCCCAAGGTGAAGACAATCCTGTGCGGAAAGAATGGATCCGACAAGACGAGTCTTGGGCACGAGTGCTAGAGAGGCCGCTCACACAGCTCGAAGGTCTGCATCACAGATATCTGGTCAACACGGTCTTCGATTACGGTGCCTTCGAGAAACTCTGGAAGGCTCTGAGTGCCACTCACGAGCACATCGAAAAGTACAGGAATCAACTGCATCTGCAATTCCTGATGGTGGCCCCGCAATGGCAGAAAGGATATGGTGTCGGGAGGCGCTTGCTGCAATTCGGACTCGATATCGCTGATCGGACTGGCCTGTCTGTTGTCATCGAGAGCAGCCTTGGAGGGTATCCGTTCTACCTGAGGATGGGATGCGAGTTGTTAGCGACGATCAGAGTTGACATCGTGCCTGAGAAGGCGTACGATATGCCTGTCGTGGTCTATGAACCGCAATTGAAAGGAGATACGAGCGCTGCGTCATGAACGGTCTGCACGGATGTCTCGTCTCATGTCTTCGCCACTGAGCCAGTCTCAGAAGGGAAAAGACAGAGGCGTTCATTCACCTGAATCTCATGCCTGCGACACGCAATGCATCCACGGAGACCTCATCTGCAATATAAAAGCTGCCCATATCTTGCCAGCTCCATCATCAATTCCACACGCCACCTCCAGGGTTATTCACGCATACGACTTGACTTCAACAGCGCTGCTGCTATCGCAGGTTGATCTTAGCACCGCGCGTACTTCCATTAACCTGATCACTTCCTGTAACCCCAAAACATCCTCCAACCTCACTAAAATGCCCACCGTCGCCACTCGCACGATGAACTTCAACTCTACCAACACATCCATGATCTACTCAATCGGCACAGCGTCTTGCAAAACTGCGATTTTCACAGGCTGTACCAACCCCAACTTGGTCCCATCAATGAACGTCACCTGTGGCGGCAATCAGACCTACTGCGGATTCAAAACTTCCTACTGTAAGCCGGCATATTGGCAGTGCAGCTCCAACGCTTCGACGTCCCTTTCAGCCGGCATCAATAATACTCCCTCGACCATCTATCACTTCTCCTACGATCCCACAACACTCACATCATCCACATCCACCGCGATCGCCCTTCCTTTCCCATCTCCTTTACCCCCATCAATCTTCCGGAACTTCAAACGCTCCCCCTTCCCCTCCCCCTCTCTTTCCCTCGGCCAACAAATCTGCCACATCAGCAATCACAACATCATCGACGTCTACGACATTCACATTGGCCTCCCTTACAGCCTTGGCTACTGTGTGCAAGCCTACCAGGCTCTTCAGCACACCACACCCGGCATAGCCAATTGGGCCTGCAGACCCTGCGCAGAGGAGGAGCATATCTGGCTACGATTTGATTGTTCTACGGACAAGGGCGTTGAAGTCGACGCTGCGTTGGAGAAGCTTTTTCCGGCGATTGTGGGAGGGTTTGATTGTTAAAGTGGAGTAACTGGTTTAGGGTAGTTGTGGGTATGAGGTTGATTTTGGTAGTTTGTTGCCGAATATCTTCCACCTTCGTGCCCAGCCACGCCGACCGGATCCAAGCTTTCCAAGTAATGAGCATCTCTACACTCGCGTATTGGCGATGACATTACTCCCATTGGCGTCGTCACTGCTGTGCCTCGTCGCTCGTGCCGTCCGAGGATTTTGGCTCTTTTTAGCGGCACGTTCTAACATAACTTCACTCTCAGCCCTCGCACTTTTTCTGGCAGGAAAATTTTCACTTTCATACACTCATTCTCATTTCGTCGCGAAAAATGTACAGAGAAGTTACAGAAACTGGGTATCCTCTTATTCTTCCCTTACTGGGCTTCCTTCTGGGCTCCCGTATCATCATCGCTGCTGCGCTCGCCTTCCTCGTTGATGTCTGCTTCGATGAGTGGCCCGGTGTAGAATTTACGACCCTGGGCGAACCAATATACCGTTGAGAAGGCTAGGATACCGGCGAGGTAGACGACGGCGTAGTTCATCTGTCACGGGATTAGCCTTTCGCGACTTGAATTTTGGGTTGATGATGAAACTCACGTTCTCAGCGGTGACAGGTCGGATAGTGGGCATAATGAAAATGATGGACACGAAAAGCGTCCAAATACAGGCCCAAGCACTCGTCAAAGGCCCGAACACAGGACCCAAATTCCAGGGACCCGGCTCGAATTTGCCGAAGAAAAGTCTGCAGAAGATCGGGATGCAGTAACTCCAGTCCAAAGCGATGGCGGTCACGTTGAAAACACCAAGAATGGCCGTATAAGATCCGAGACCGATCAGGTTGATGACGATGCAGAAGAAGACGGAAATCCACACGGCGAGGATGGGAGTGCCGGTGAGCGGCAGGATCTTGGTCCAGAGGTTGGCGAAAGGGAGGAGGCGATCTCGCGAGAAGGCGAAGACGGTGCGGCCTAGAGACTGCATGGCAGTGAAGGTGACGAACTTGAGGATGACGAAGGCGCAGAGGGTGAAGACGATGCCGCCAGACTTGCCGAGGACGTCGTAGAAGATCTGGGCGACGGGTTGCTCGATTACGGATCCGATGATGGTGGCTGGGTCACCCATGCAGAAGCAGAGGACGATGTTGAAGAGGAAGCCGGCGACGTAGGTGAACAGCATGGCCATTGAAATTGCCCAGGGAGCCTTGATTGCCGGGTCTTTGATCTCCTCGGTAATGTGCGCGGTCGCATCGTAATCGGTCATGGTCCAGGAGACCGACAAGAAGCCGAACAGGAATGACCAGCCGTTCGGGGTCCAGCCAGAGGTGTTGTCAATGTCGGTGAAGACATACTTGGCGGTGTGCTTGGGCGTTCCGTTGCTAGGCTGGGCCATTGCGAGCAGGGCGATGGAGCAAGTGACGAGAACGAGGATGTGGAAGATCACGTATGACTTGGTCATCTTCTCCATCCAGTATGTGCTGAGGCTGTTCACAAGTCCGGTAATGACAGTGAGGCCGGCCATGACACCAACTGTCTGCCCAACAGTGGGAGCATAGGAGAAGTCTGTGGCAATGGAGATCGCAGCCAGGAGAAGAGCGGCAGCACCCCATTCTGAAGACGCAATGCCGGCAATCTGGCCCAGCACGTTCAGCCAGCCGGTCACCCAACTGATAGAAGCCACCCACGGCTTAGGTGCGAGACGAGAAATGGTGAAGTACAGACCTCCAGACGTGGGATATGCCGAAACGAGCTCGGAGACAGCACACTACGTTCACGTCAGCAAGATTCACCTGGATGGCGCGCCAAATCCACATACCGCAATGCACATGCATCCAGCGCCAGAGATCAGCCAACACCATACGGCGGAGGCGCTTCCACCAGCTTCGAGCGGGTACACGAAGGTCGTGGCGATGGTGGAGAACAGACCGCTGATGCTGACTGCGAAGGAGAAGGTGGACAGGTAGCCAAATTCGCGCTTGAAGACGGGTTTGTACCCGAACTCAGCGGCCAATGCACGATCAGCGTCGCTGAGCTCGTCGATGTTGACTACTCTTGAAGAGCCGCCGGGTCCTTGAATCTCGAGGGTGGCGATGCTTGACTTCCTCCGTTTGTTGGGGATTTCAGGATGGGCGTCCATGGCTGCTGCCGGGGAGGGGGTTTGCCTTGGGCAAGAGGAGGCGCTTCTGGAGGTATATGTTGTATGGTCCGGGGTCAATGAATGTTGCTCTGGCAGGCCAATGGGAGATCCGGTGCTGCTGATGGGTGCTGTGTGCTGTGTGCTGTTTGCTGCGTTTGGCTTTCATGCGGCAGGAGCGGCTCGTGTTCCTTCCGGATCGGGGAGGGGCGCTCTGGGAGACCTTTTCACATGCAACGGAAGCCGGGGCAAACGCAAGGCACAGAAGATGGACGAGCGGCAGACAGAGATGAGTCGCGAGCAGAGGGGGGGTGAGTCTTTCAATGTCGGCGAGTATCTAGGTGATCGACGCGACCCTTGCTGTTCAGAGATAAGGAAGGATTCGGATTCGCGAGGTGGTCGACGCCTCGAGTGCGCGCAATGAATATCAGCCGCCGGTCAGCAAAGAAGGCCGGCACGACGGGACGAGGTGAGGTGTGGTGGTGGTGAGTGAGTGAAAACGGATAGGCAGGCGCGATCGGGACAAGGGACGCAGATAAGTAGTTGCGCTTCGCTGCCGCCGCCATCATCAAATCGACTGGACGACAGCATCAGATGGGTGAATGGAGGCGTGCGGCGACATCGCAGTGGGTCCCGCTCGCAAAATCTCAGAGGCTCGCCTGCTCACCTGCTGCTCGGTGCTAGCTGGGGCCCTACGAAAACATACTTTTGCCGGCGGTGTTCTGGAAGGCGCGTCCTCCACTTACGAGAAAGTATGACCGAAGCTTGAGCATTAGCGGACTCTTGGTGCTCACGTGTTCGCGCGCTCGGGCCTATGGCGATGAGCTCACGTCGTTCTTCTGGTTGGCTGCTCGCATACACTTGACCCAAACTCCTCGAGTCCGCGAGTCTCTGTGCACCCAGACTGTTGTCGCGTGCTCAACCTGTGGTTACCTTCGCCCTGCATCTCGCTTGCGTTAACGACTTCCTTTATGCTCTTACCCGTTTCGCCCCTTCCCCGCGGGTTGCCGGCCGTCTACAAACTTCTGTTCCGCTATCTCGACCATCCGGAGTTTCACGGTGTTTGAACTGGGAGACAGAGGCTGAGAGGAAGTTGATGTGTGCATCAAGCTGCATCTAAAATACTCACCATTGCTGCGAAGTACTCCGGAATCTCGGCAAGCAATAACCGAAGTATCAGGTCCAGCTTCAGCTCCAATCGTATCTATCTCTTATCTGTCGCGAGTGTCGAATCCGCATTTCATCTCCATCGCCGCGTTTCAGCACCATTTGGAGTCGTCATTTCCATACTACTGCATCTCAAATCAGGAAAATGCCACACAAGGAAGAGAGCGCCATCTCCGTCGTCGAGCTCCACCCCACTTTCGCCGCTGAGATACACGGCGTGGATTTCACCAAGGACATATCGCCTGATGTTGCCAGTGAACTGAAGGATATCATAGCAAAAGTAAGCCGATGAGTCCGGCCAAGTGCCATACGCCTATGGCTGAGAACACTGGAGTATGGCGTTGTACGCTTCCCAACCGCGGGCCTCGACGATGCAGGACATGTTGCCTTTGCTAGCAAATTTGGCGAGTTGGACGACGTCAGGTATGCCAGGGGATGATTTGCGAATTCGAATAGTTTGACCAATGCTTGAGACAGTCCATATAACAAGCAAGGGAAGAAACATCGCCTGGAGTTCGAACAATTATTCGATGTGAGCAATCTGCTGGAAGACGGATCGATCGCTCCTCTCGACAGCCATAGAGCGGCTATGAACAAGGTTTGTCCTTTGCTTGATATCATGATGGCAAAACTGACTACAAAACTTTAGGGCAACTCCATGTTCCATGTTGATAGCTCCTTCAATCCAAGACGAGGAGGCTATAGCATTCTGAGAGCGCACGAGCTACCTCCACCAGGTACAGGTGGTGCGACTGAGTTTGCCGACACTCGCACGGCCTTCGATGAGCTCCTAGATGATCTGAAACAGGAGCTGATAGAAAACGACTATGTCGCTTGTCATTCACTCTTCCACTCACGGAAGACGGCCGCTCCAGAAGCCTTGCCCGGCCTCAACCCCGAGGACCACTTCATGTCGCGCCACAAATTGGTTCAGCGTCATGAGGCAAGCGGCCGCATGAACCTTTATATCGCATCTCACGTACATCACATTGAGGGAATTGACAGGCAAAGGTCAACGGATATCATCAACAGATTGTATAACCATTGCTGCCAGAGCAAATATACTGTGGGTATTCCGTGGGAGAACGTAGGTGACATGATATTATGGGATAACACCTGTGTCATGCATCGCGCCACTGGAGGCTCTTTCGAGGGGAAATTTATTCGGGGTGAGCATGAACGGAACTGTATATCACACACAACGGTTCCGCTGATATCGTCTTACAGATATGAGAAGGGCGACTGTTCACGACAGCAGCTCCACCGCATGGGGACTGAATGAACAGAGTAGCGACAGAATGGGTTTTCCATAATGACAGTATGCACGACTACTTCACCACAGCTCGCTTATCCGCGCAATTCTGGATACAGTCATGGTCACGACTGCGATCAAGCGATCGCAAAATTCTACCGTTATGGAATACTACGCCGAAAACATTTTGCTTATAGTGACTACACTCGTCCTGCGAGGCAACCACAAGTCATTCTACAGCACTGAAATGCCTCTGAACAGCCCATTCAGCCTCCAAATACATTCTCTATCGCCCCTCCAGTAACGACGAAATGTCCCAGCACTTAAGAGCAAACCCTCCAAAAAGGCTTTCTCTTCGAAGCCGTTTACAACAAGCCCTCACCCTCAAGAAGTCCGAAAAGGAGAACGAGGAAGTCCGCAAAGCAACATGGCGGGCATTACACCCAACAAACATTGGTCTGCACCTACCCCAAGACCCCGACCCAGAGAGCAATGAGACCCATCGTCTCCTCCCTCACGAACACCTCGAAATCTGGATACGAACCAAGGAACGCGAGCAGGTAGCCGCTGATGAGCGAGCTATGAAACCGGCGCCACTGCTCTTCGGGCCTATACCTCGCAGGCCAACAGACCAAGAGAGGGATCAAGAAAGACTCTATCGTGAACAGGCCAGCAAAGCCCAGATCGAAAACGACGCCTCTCTCCTTCCACCCTTGGAAAACGATGTGATGCAGGTAATGCAAAAACTCACGAAATCCTCATACTTCCGACCAGTGCTGGAACCACGGAACGAGATCCTGCTCGTAGGCGAACCAGACGTGGCGCCTATGAAGCGAATCCAGGACATGGCTAGGAATTTGCTGGAGTACGAGAAGCATAATCTATGCAACGACCTCCATCGCTTCTTGAACGCCCAGCAGGTGTATGTTTTGAAACTGCTCTTGTTCAACTCGGTGATCAAAGTGACGATGAATACACAAGACCACAGACTCGAGACGCCGGATTTGAAGTCAGTTCGCATCGATGAGAACCTGAACGAACAACCGAAACCTTGGGGATACGGGCCACCACGAGTAGGAGCAGTGAGTAACGCCCCGAGACAAGCGAAACGGCCGACGACGGAGAACTTTTTCGAGTATGTCACCAGAGGGAGAAAAACGCCCTCTCCTGAGGACTCTCCTCACTCAAATAGGGTGCCTCTCACCAGTCCCGGAATCTCAATCAGTCGCTCCTTCGCCGTAACGAACACGGAAATGCCCGAGGAGCTGAGGAACTCACATGCCTCGAAAGATTCCGCTGTGCCCAGTCTCTTACTTGATAGTCGACGAACTTCAGCAGGGGAGAATACAATCGCCAGTTCGAGCTCGGAGCCTCCTCGGGTCTCATCGGAATCCACTCTACCAGTAAGAAGCGGGAGGAGCTCAGCAGACCAGAGTTCGCGTTCCAGGCCTTACCATCCAATGGATGCGGCTATACCGAATTTCTTGGCGAATAGCCGCATAACGCCGGTGGAGTTTGCGGAGCTGAGGAAGAAATCGAAGCCTTCGTGTTTGCGTGGTGGAGGTGGCGATGATGAAGACGAAGAGGACCAAGTCAGGACTTGGTCTCTCCTTTCCAAGTCCGTCTTCTCTTCGACCCCAACTCGACCCCTCTCCGACAACCAGGGCCTCCCCCGCGGTCTCCTCTGGCTCGCAGGAAGCCGTATCAGAGATGCAGATATCATGACAGCGGGTGAGGCTAGAGAAGGACGGAGGCGGAATAAATCCAAGCCTGGGTTCTTCCAGGCGCTCTTCGGGAAGAAAACAGCACCCGGACTTCAGATTTCGGCTCCGCTGCCGGCAGCAAGGCCGGAAGTGATTCCTAGACACGAAATTCCGCCTTCGCCAGCAGCGCCTCCTCCGACCCGGGCGAGTCCGAGCGAATGGTGGCCGGTGTCGAAGAAGAGGTATTCGGTCAGGAGTCTGGAGCCAGATTTGAAGGTGATTCCCGAGGAGGGTTTGGCGTCGGTTGGGGAGAGAGATGTAGATTTTGATACGACGATGGGGAGAGAGCGAGAGCGAGATCGAGAGAGAGTGTTGAATATGGAGAGTTTTTCTGAACATGCAGAGGAATCTCGGGGACCCCGTCCGTCGGAGGACACAACAGGCGTCGCAGCGAAAGGACTTCGTGCTTCAGTAATGGACGCTCATGATGAGCGGCTGGAGAAAGACGTCGAGTTTCCAGATAATCCTGATGAACCCGGCGGACACATCACATGCAGAGAGGTATGAGAGCATCCACTTCGGGAAACCTTGCGTGTTTTTTGCTGTTGTCGAAACAGCCTCCAAAGGATACTTCCATACATTTTTGATCTGTACATGCCCCTGTCGCTATGCCAAGTATAAGTATAAAATGTTATCCCATATCCCCATCTCAATCACTTCCCCCCAGACCCGACAATCTTCTATATCTATACATTCTCCGCGTCCGCCGCATGCCCCGTGGGTCCACTCATACTATAATCCGTCGTAACAAAAGCGCGATCCACCGCCGGCAGTCCCTCCGCACAATACTGCAACGTCTCCGCAATATCATGGCTCCTCCCCAACTTCGTATCCGCCGGCAACAAAATATCATATTCCACCCAGATCCCATCGCCGGCATGGTACGCGACCACACTCTTGAACCCCTCGACCACCGGACTGAAACGGTAGGCGAGATACATGAGTTTCTTCATGAGGTCGGGTTCCGCGGCTTCGCCGGAGAGACGGGTGACGTTCTCGAAGGAGGTGCTGCCCCAGTCGTAGATGATGAAGAGGGAGAGGAGGCCTGCGCCCGCGGGGTCGAGCCACCAGAGAGAGGCGTAGTAGCCTATCACCGGGAAGAGAAGCGATAGGGAATTGAAGATGACGTCTGTTTTGCAGTCTTGGGCGAGGGCTTGCACTTGGGTTGTTTTGATGGGGATGCAGCCGAACCAGATGATGCCTTTGACGCCTATGGTGGCGGCGAGGGCGCCGATGGCGATGGGTTTGAGTTTCTCGGCTGTGCCCTCGAGGGGCATGAGTTTTTGGACGGATTCTTGCAGAATTTGCACGAAGGAGATGATCATTATGATGCTGAAGACGAGGATGCCGAGGGGTTCGAGGCGTTTGCGGCCGACAGGGAATTTTCGCTGTAGGGCATTGAGGCGCCAGGCGACGAGTTTGTTGGTTGTCCAGACGATGAGGGTGCAGAGTAGATCCAGCGCAGAGTCCACCAGAGAAGCGATCAGAGACAGCGAGCCTGACTGCGATGCCGCGATGAGTTTCCCAACCAGCAGAAACACATTAGCCACCACATTGACATTAATCGCCAACTTCGCCCTCTTATCCGCTTTTGCCCGTCGTTCCTGCTCATCCTGCGGTAAAAGCTCCCTTATATTGCCCTCCATATCCTGAATCCCACCACTTCGCTCGGCAACGCCATCGCGATCTGGGTCTGGATCCATGCTCTCCAACACATCATCCGCAACAGCCATGACAATAGCATCCACTTCCAACCAATCATTCAACCGCTTATTCTGCTCCTCATAAAACTTTCTTAGCTTCTTATTTTTCATTGCCTTCAACTCCTCATCCGATTTCCGGAATTTCTCCAGTTCGTCGCGTTCTACGCCTTGTAGAAGGGCTTTCTTCAGCTCTTCCCTCCTCTTATCTTCAAGGGCGGTTTGGGCGGCGTCTTTGAAACGCCAGAGGTCCGGGCGGCGTCGGGCATCGCCATTCGAGGCAGTATGGCCATTGGAGCTCTCGTAGTTGTTGCCGCTTTCGATGTCGTCTCTGTCGCTACTCCAGGGTCGTTCGCCAGCTTGGGCTGGGCGGTTTCGCTCGCCCGTGAAGGTGAGGGCTCGTTTGCCGACCATCTTTTTCTCTTTTGGAAGTGAGGGCAGGGAAGATGCGTGAAGAAACAAACGTTTCAATGCGCACGAGCTGGGAACGCGCTCATCTTGATCCTTGTAGAGTAGTCGTCATGTAAACAGGGAAGTTGATGCTCCGCGGGTGCGATCTTGGTTAGCAGCTCATCGGCGATGACGTCTCGCGACCCGGGCTGGTTGGCTCCCACGTGGCTATCAGAGCATTGAAGTGTCCCTTTTACCCTTGCGAAGTGAATTATTTCGTTGCAGATTAGTGAGAACTCATTGGCGATAGATCCAAACAACCACAACGTACTTGCAATTCAATTGGTTGAGTGGATTGTCAAACTCCATACTGTCCGTCCCTGTGTCGCGAGCCACCCTCTGTGCCGAGCCAAAACATGGGTACTTTCTCTTCGCATCCGCCTTAACATCACATACACGTCTGCGTCCTCTCACCACCACGTCGGCCTTGTAGAACGACCATTCCCGATGCCTAATACGTGTTCAAACCATAACTTCTGCTGTCGCCATCTTCTTACAGCGTTATCGACCGAGTACTTCCTTTTCACACCTAAAAAGACAACTCCTACGTCGCCTTAAGCTGAACTACTCGTTGTTTGTAATACTCGTAATACAGCATTATACAGCACTCCGAAGGTCGTGCTAAAGTTGAAAATCTGCTGTCGACCTTGTAGCGGTCCTGCAATAATGACTTATATAAGGTCGCTACGCAAGTTGATACCTGCTGCGCCAGGGTTTGACGCAACAGGTTAGCGCCATATACACGATAATATTGTTGCGAAATGCTTGAGATGATGAAAGCATATAAAAATCAGACGTGGTTAGAGTCTCGTGGCTGTGCTGTGTGCGCCAGAGCTGTATGCTTCAGCTGGAGATGCACTGCCCCGCCAGCGCAGCCTTGCTTCACCATCGTGCTCGCGACCGTTCTCTGATTCCTTCCAAGATGAAATCAATCCATCGCGACATCAGTATGCGCAACGGAATTAACAGCGATAATCCTCAATGAACACAAGATCGTTGGCGTTGCCTTTTCAAAGACTGAGCTCACCGAACGGCCGGCTCAGTGCCAATTCAGCGGCGCGTCAATCAACCTTCGACAGCATACAGAACACGTAGACTCGCAAGTATTTTTCGACTAAGTCGACCAAGCCAGCCGAGAGCCACGGACGATATCGAACACGCTGAGCCATGCGACTGCTCTGCGTGGAGACCCTCGAACTGCGCCAGTTCGACGAGCCGAAGAAACCACCGCCCTATGTGATCGCGTCGCACCGATGGTGTGACTCTGAAGCAACATTGGAAGATGTACAGAATGAGCGTAACATAGACTCTGCTGGGCACAAAAAGGTGGAAGCCTTTGCGAAGTACGTTCAGGACAACGTGCCTTCGGTCAGTTGGGTTTGGATCGATACTTGCTGCATCGACAGGAAGAGCTCAGCGGAGTTGTCGTTCTCCATTAATTCGATGTTCAAATGGTATCGCGATGCAGAGCTTTGCTTGGCGTACCTTATCGATGTCGAGTCCGCTGATGATCGCGACGGCTTTCGGCAGAGTGCGTGGTTCACAAGAGGTTGGACCTTGCAAGAGCTACTGGCACCTCGGACCGTTATTTTCCTCACAAAGCATTGGGAGGTCATCGGGAACAAGAGCGCCTCGTCCAGTACATTTCGCAGGACATATACCGGACCTGCGCTTGAGACCGAAATTACACAAACTACAGGCATCCCGGAAGAGATCCTACGCAACTACGAGGCGAGTTATCGCTTAGATATTAACGAAAAGCGTAGATGGATGGACTGCAGAACGACCACTCTCCCAGAGGACAGATATTATGCTCTGCTTGGTATCCTTGATCTTGACCTAGTTGTGAACTATGGCATAGGAAGTGCAAGAGCCGAACAACGCTTTCTAGCGGCCATCGACTTCAAACAAAATGGCGCCACACGGAAGGCAGATCTCTCCAAACTCTCTGTGGTTCTGGAAGCAACCTACAATTCGAATGTAGAAGGAAAGTTTTCGCGATGCCTGGGTGGAACCCGATCACAAATCCTGCACAACATCACGCAGTGGGCAATCCATCAAGAGGGAAAGCAAATTTGCTGGCTCTGTGGACAGGCTGGGACTGGCAAATCGACGATATCTCGCACTATTGCGTACATTTTGGATAAGCAAGGACACCTTGGAGCCAGCTTCTTCTTCAAACGAGGCGAAAGGGATCGCAGCAATGCTGATCACTTTTTCACAACAATTACCGCACAGCTCGCTGACATGATTCCGCAGCTGCGGGCGCCAGTAGCAGCAGCGCTCGACAAGGACTCTCTCCTTTGCGGTAGAGGCATTCAGGAGCAGTTCGAAAAGCTGCTCCTAGAGCCATTGAAGAGCATCGATCAGGCGTGCCTATCGAAAATGAGAGTTACAATTGTTGTTGACGCTCTCGACGAATGCGATCGGGATACAGATATACGGATGTTTCTGAGGCTGCTTACTAAAGTCGGAAATCAGACCGGACTGCGTTTGCGTGTTTTCTTGACGAGTCGGCCGGAACTCCCAATTCGACTTGGATTCCAGGAGCTCGACGGCAATCTGCATGAAGACGTCATTCTAGAAGAAATTCAGGAGGCAACTATTCACGACGACATTCGCGCCTACTTCGATAGCGAATTTGCGAGGATCAAAGATGATTGGCTGGCCAGACGACCGGCCAAACCGCTTCCAAGTGACTGGCCTAGTGAGCAGGACCGACAAACACTAGTGTCCTTAGCTATCCCACTATTCATCTTCGCAACAACGATATGCCGGTTTGTGTCTGAGTCGAACCCGCTAGAGCATCTCAGGGTGATACTAGAACAACGGTTCATCGCAGGCTCCTCGCATTTAGCGAAATTGTATCTCCCAATACTCGAACAGATGCTTTTTGGGAAAGGCAAGAAAGATCGGCAAGCGATGTTCTTGAAGTTCCAGGAGATTGTTGGCCCAATTGTGCTTGCAGTCGACCCGCTATCTAGTTCATCACTCACCAGTCTCCTCAATCTTGACGAAGACAATGTCGACGATATGCTCGAGCAGCTGCATTCGGTTCTCCAGGTGCCGGCAGATCCACACAATCCTGTACGACTCCTACACTTATCCTTCCGTGACTTTCTAGTTGACTCTCAGAGGGAAGACGAGAGTGGATTTCGAATCAACGAGGTCGATACGCATAAAAGGATTGCTTATGGTTGCATTCGACGACTGAACAACTCTACAATACTGAAGAGCGACATCTGCTGCGTTATGCAGCCTGGAACTCGACGAATGGCATATTCAGCCCAGCATGTTGCGAAGCATATTCCTCCGGACATTACATATGCGTGCAGCTACTGGCCATTGCATCTTGTCAAAAGCAGAGACCCATTGCTCGATAACAGTCCAGCTCATAACTTTCTAAAGCGACATCTCTTACACTGGCTAGAGGCTTTGAGTTGGCTTGGCAGGCTCTCGATCGCTGTTGCATCTATAAGCGAACTATTATTTATTGCCCAAGTATGTTACGTAAAATTCCGTTGCTGCACCGCCCAACAAAACTGATGAGATGTTCTAGGGTGATAATAGCGTAGCTGTGTCTAGGTTCCTCCAAGACGCTAAGCGATTTGTACTCCGAAACCGATATGTTGTAGATCTTGCTCCCTTACAGGTCTACCATTCTGCCATAAGATTCACCCCCACGCAGAGCATCGTGCGGCAAGTCTTCAACGAACGAGCTCCTCAATTATGGGCAACACTACCCGAGGTCCCACGTACTTGGAGTGCGGAGATGCAGAAGCTCGAAGGGCACAACGGAGAAGTCAGCGCAGTGGCCTTCTCGCCGGACGGACAGGTCATCGCGTCGGCATCATATGACCAGACAGTGCGGCTGTGGAACGCGGCGACGGGCGAGCAGACACAGAAGCTCGAAGGGCACGACAGAGAAGTCAGCGCAGTGGCCTTCTCGCCGGACGGGCAGGTCATCGCGTCGGCATCATATGACCAGACGGTGCGGCTGTGGAACGCGGCGACGGGCGAGCAGACGCAGAAGCTCGAAGGGCACGACAGCCATGTCACCGCAGTGGCCTTCTCGCCGGACGGGCAGGTCATCGCGTCGGCATCATGGGACCAGACAGTGCGGCTGTGGAA